>JAKELI010000600.1:0-28478 GCA_021525025.1 Lactarius hengduanensis
ACGTTCGCGCCAACACTCCGCCGCCTCACCATCACAACAACAACATGGAGGCACCCAGATCTAGGGATTACCACGGGTAACCCCCGTGTCACTTCGGCCTTACCCGTACCCGTACCCGTCAAAACCCGTACCCGCGCATACGGGTACGGGTATTCATGGGTTTGGTGGGTACTTGCGGGTTTGGCGGGTTACCCGTACCCGCAGGGGTATAGAGGCCATTCTTGAGGCCATTGGCCCATTGCATGCGGTGACAATGGTGTATTTACAATCTCAGATACAAACGAATACCACTAGTACTAATAACCGTGTACGTCGCTGCCCTATGGTCATTGTAGGGCCTCATCGCTGTCGCGTTGCGTTGTCGTTGCCTCTGCAGCTGCAGCGGACGAGGCCTCCGCCGCCTCCGCATCCTCCGCAGTCGCCATCGCCCCGCCGTTGCCATAATCGTCTGTCGCCTCAGGGTGATTGCCACTGTCGTTCTCTCGTGGTCGCACCATCTCCTCGTGGTCACCCGTCGCCGTCGTAGTCACCCATTTGTCGGCGTGGTCGTAATCGTACCCCGTTGCCATCGTAGTCGCCGTGGTCGCCTCGCCGTGGTCGTTGTGGTCGCCTCGTCGAAGGAGTCGAAGAGGCCGCCTCGTCGACGTGATCGTTGAGATGTCGTTGTCGCGGTCGGCGGTCACGGTCGATGTCGTCGTGATTGCCCTGTCGTCACAGTCGTCGTCGCCTCGTTCAGTTGTCAGCCAACGTGGTCACGTCATGGGTCAACTTGAACCCAGCCCCGCCGGCACAGTCGTCGTCGCCGCGTCGTCATGTGGCTGTGTTGAACGGTCAGGGCCCTATGCTTAGGCCAATAAACAAGTCGGTAGAAAACGTAGTGAATATAAGAACAAAAACTTAGCGTCTCAGAAGCTGCAGCATACACTTGAATGCCGAGACCGAATAATAATGAGGGAGCCGTCGTCGTCGTAGTTGCCTCGTCGTGGTCGCCTGGCCGCCGTGGTCATTGTGATCGCTTGTCGAAGGGGTCGAAGAGGTCGCCTCGTCGGCGTGATCGTTGTCGTATTCACGTGTCGTCGCGGTCGGCGGTCGTCGTCGTCGTGACTGCCCTGTCATCGCAGTCGCCGTCGCCTCGTTGCCGTCGTGGTCATGTCATGGGTCAACACAGACCGCCGGCACGGTCGTGGTCGCCTCGTCATGTGGCTTTGTTGAGGGGTCAGGGCCTTATGTTAAGGCCAAAAAAAAAGGAACGACAATTGAGTCAGTAGAAAACGTAGTGAATGCAAAAACAAGGACTTAGCGTCTCAAACAAAGGCTGCAGCATACACGTGAGACCGAGACCGAATAATAACCACTTGGATCGTCGTATCCAGTGCTACGCGGTGCTGGCCCTGCTGAGCGACACGTGGGGAGGCGGCTTGGCGTCTCCGACGGCGACCTCCCGCCTGACCATAGAGCTGTTCTCGGCGTCGAAGGATGTGCAAAAGGAGGGAGTATGAAGCTGTTCCAAGGGAGAATTCTGATCATAGAGCGACGTGAGAATGCCGAGACCGAAGTAGAGGTGAGGCGAGGGTGAGAAGCGCAGATGGGCCACCTGTAGTGCTAGAAGAGTGTGAGAGGAGAGGAGACGGCCTGGATAAAATGGACATCTAGTTACATTGCCACCAATGCGGGCATGTCGAACAGATACAGCACGAGACGCGGGAACGCGCGGCCGGTCTATGTTTGTGAGATGAAAATGCGCCTCGTTGTCGTCCTGGGCGAGATAATGACGAAACTTGAAGAGAGAGAGAGATATTGCACGTGGAGAAATGGGATGGGATGGGGTGGGGTGGGGAAAACGCGGGAGGAATCGATGGGCCGACGATGGCGAAGTGATGGCGATGTGGCACGACTCGGGTGTTGGATATCGTTGGTGGGAATGAGTCCGGTATGGCAGCTTAGCCACACCAAGACGATCCGATGCAGTCCGAAATGTTTTCGAAAGCAAGAAATGAGTCGTGAGTGGCATGTTGCCAGTTGTAATTTACCCGCGGGTACCCGTGCCACGGGTACGGGTTTGGCACGGGTCCGAGAATGGCTACCCTGACCCGTACCCGCGTGACCCGTACCCGTGACCCGTACGGGTTTTGCCGACCCGTGGTAATCCCTACCCAGATCGTCCCAGAAGCGCGGCAATGAGAACGACTCGCAGGACGAGGAACAAGACTTGAGAGTCAGCAATAAGAAACGGCCTTCTCAGAAGAAGAGAGCACGACGCCAATACTGATTATCCCCAACCCGTACTGGCTGGATGTATGGTAGCACGAAATAGCGCGAAATAGCAGATTTGTAATAATACACGATTCGACAGTTGTATGGGCTGACAAACGCATGTAAGTATAAGCAAGAAAAATAATACAATGACCGAAAATAATCGATGTATTGATGGCAATGTTATAAGCAAATGTGATCGCTTACAACCAACGAATAATGAGCAATTGTAATCAGAAGCGCCTCCCGTACTTGTAAATTAGAAATGTAAATATAATCAATTAAAAGTAATTGCGGAGGGCAGCGACACACACAAGCGCATGAAATTTATGCAAGGGATTGCAATTTACAAAATTGATGAGAAGCACATGCAAGCCACAGAAGCGCATACAATTTAAGAAGATAGTCATAAGCTACTAAAGTGATTAGATGTGCATATGTGAAGAGCTTGAGTTTACAAGCAATTACCATTCATGGGCATAATTGCCGAAGGATTTCGAAACCATCGAATTAACACAATCGCTTTTGGCGATTTGTAATCTAGGTTTGGCTCACACTGCTTACGGTGATTATAAGCGATTGTAAGTACTTGTAAGTCTATTTTTTATTTGCTGATGCAAGAGCCCGACTCTCGGGGCTTCGCCTACTGTTGACACGGACACGTGATGAAGTTCACCCATTAACAAGTTGCACTTGGCACACTGGACGGTCATCTCTTTTACTACCAGTCATGAACGATACACCCACTAGTGCTAATGTACGCGAAGCCCTTCAAGACTCGTTGGACGCGGTAAGAAATTGCGCGCACAGTCCTCAGAGCCCCCTACTGAGTGTTGATCTGGTTGTAGCTGGTATCAGCGCGTTCACCCATGTCAACACGGTCGCGAGCACTCGAAACCTTGGAACGTCTGACTACTCAAGCATTTGCGGCCCCTGAAGGCTCTGCGACACTACAGGAATTTTTGTTGCTCCAGAATACCTTTGAGTGCAACGGTGAGCCACTGCCTGCACCATCATTGGGCCATCTAGCTCACACCATCTAGTTGCCTCACGTACTATTCCATGGATTTCAGGGGCAAGCATTCGTCTTGATGCGCTCTTACAGCGTGGACTCTCCGACGGTACGCCGTTTGCGTGGACCGCCCTAGTATATAAAACTTACGACATATCGTCAGGTCAACGCCAGGCAGAGGCTTCTACATTGACGTCACAACTTACACAAGCACTTGTGATTATTCAGGGCGTTGCCCTCACACACCATTCGACCAAGGTGTTCCTCGGTCGAAGGTATCCCCTTGACGTAGGAAATGTGTCTTATCACGTACATTTCTGGTGTTCATCACAACGTGCAGGTGCTGCTAGATCTTCTTGTGATCTCGCGCCATTTGGCGTCACCATCGCACAACCCGAAGCAGCCTGCTGCATCCGGCGAGGAGCACCCGCACAACAAACAAGTAGCACCTCCGTCTACCTTACCCAATGCGGTGTTAGATACGCTGCTCTGCACTCTGGTGGACTCTTCCCCCTCGCTGCGAGTGTTCGAAGACTGTAACGGTGTCCAAACAATCGTGAAGTTGTTGAAGCGGGCGCACACGCCCCGAGACGTCAGGTGAATACCTTCGATCTAGTCTATCTTCGTTCCCTAACGCGTTACGAAGGATGAAGTGTCTGGAATTTTTGTACTTCTACCTGATGGACGAAAGTTCTCCTCGCCCAGACCTTTCGGGGACGGCCATTGAGACGGGTCACCTGCTAGCCACGCCCCTGTCACCTTCGCCGTTCATCGACACCCCAATCAAGTTCCCATACTTCACACAGAGCGGTCGGAATGCGTCATCTGGTTCAGAGGACTCGTTCATTTCGAGTGATTCTTCGCGGTCGTCCTCATCATCGTCATCCGCGACGTCCTTGTCGTCATCATCGACGACGTCAAAGACACCACCCTCCCCAACGAAGCCCTCATCAACACACTCATATACAAGACCACGCTCACTCCTTATGCTTCAGAGAGAAGTGGACTTCGTACCGGCGACACCAAAAAAGTCTCACGTGTCTCGGCTCTCAGTGGACCCTCTCCGCCCCTTGACCATACCAAATTCGCCATTCAAGAATTTTAGAGCCGTTCCTGATAGCAGTGATAAAATGAACTCGGCATCGTTTCATGAAAGCGACGGGACCGCGGTCGGAGGCGAGCAGAACATTGCCTTTACCAAACTAGGCAACCGGGATACTGTCAAGACAACGGAGCAGAAGAAAGAGTTTCTGGGATCGATGTTGGGCAACGTAGATGCACTGGTAGAGGGTGTGAAGCGCGCTGGAGTATGGGGTCTAGCTTAGTTAGTCGCATTCTGGCTTCTGCCCCCTACTGTACATCTTTTTTTTTAATCATCATGTGGACCAAGGTTTATCAACACGTTCCATCAGCGCCTTTGGCTCGTCTGGGAAACCAGTTCTATTATCTATTAATCAGAGGCTGGTCATTGGTCAACGTGGCACCGAAGGGCACGACGAGAGTTTGACTGGAAGGGAATGGTTGGAAAGCACTGAATTACATTAAATGGTAAGGTGGATATACCAGCCACACCAGCCCCGGAACTAGCAAGTCGGAACAAAGTACAGCTAGAAAGCGGTATGAAAGGGTAGCAAATAGTAGGCAAAACCAGATTTTTATCCTCAAGCATAGAATCTCCACGCAAAGTAAGCAACGAGAGCAGCTAGGGGCACGACATAGAAGGCGCTGAATGTAATGAGTTAGTGGGTTATGAAGGGAAAGGCTGTTGAAAACGAACTTGGACGTCTGCTCAACAGTCTTCTCCATGGCTGCGGCAGCAGCGGTGGACTGGTATACTTTTGCCTTGACCTCCTTAAGTATGTGGGCCATGAGTGGAAGAAGGATGTCGGAAAAAGGATGAGATTTACATTAGGACCCTTCTCGAACTCTCCGACCAAGAACCCCGGTAAGAGTGCGCGTGCCTCATCAGAGTGTCCAACATCCTCAAACGCCTCAGTAGCGTCCCTTGCCTTCAGTATGGAGTGAATGACTGCAACTTCAATGGGAAAACACTACTGACCGGCCTCAGAAAGAATAACTTCATCTCCCCCAGGATGCTAAAAGTTGTATGAGTCTCATTGTTGCACTGGATAAGAGGCGATAAACCTCATCTATGACTTCGTCACGTCATACACTGCAAGATAGTCAGGACGCACTGAGCGGCAGAGGAAGGCAACAGTGAAACAGACCCTTTCCGTTGAGAAGGAACCCATATACTCTCCTTAGTTGTATGTTGGCGTAAGTCGTTGAGGGAAATGACCTTGGTGGACATGGTTGGTGATGCTCTTGAGGGGGAGAGGTACAAGCAAGTTGTAAAGACGCTGAGTCCCTTCGGGGGTTTAATAATGGTTCGGGCGTTTGCGAATTCGGTTCCCAGACTCAAACACTCCGTTGAGAACGATAATTTCTTCATCCTCAACAAGTGGTCAAAACGTAATCTATCTACTGTACTCGTATAATAGTCTTGTACGACCCTGGTTTAGTACTCGAATGACCACATATCAACTAGGACATTCAAGCGTGGACCAAGCGCTAGTGGGTTGTTTTTCCACTTCGCCAGTAAAGGAGACGAAAGCATCGTTTGCCATGTCCCTAGGCAGAAGCGAGTGGGAAAGCGAATGGGAACGGAGTCGAACAAGATAGTTGATCTAAGTCGGATCATCGAAGTTGCTTGTAATGCGAAATGACTGATGACAAGAGACAAGAGTCAAGATTGTGGCGAGACAACGACAAAAAGGAAGGCTGTGAATTTCGCACTCCGCTCTAAATGAGACGCGCGTCTTTGCAAGCAACCACGCGTCTTTTCATCACGGCCCGCGTCACCTCTCTCTCTTTCAACTCCCCGGCCTGGTGCCCGCCCGCCCCAGCCTGACGAACCCCCTACCCGACATGGCTCCCGATTTTGAGTTTGAATCTTCCGATATACTGGGCGGTGCTCTCCCCGTTGGTCGTGGAAGAGTTGCCCGTCATTCTGTCCTTCGGCTTCTCGGCTCTCTTCAAGATTTGCACATTTGGAGTCTGCACTCTTTTCTTCCTACTCGCCTTTCCGTCATGGTCGGACTTTCTTCTTACGATGGAAAGAGAGGCACTACAAACTGTATGCGCATTTCGGGTCTACTCTGTCTTGAATCTTGCTCAAATTGGTGCCAATTAGATCTATGCGTCGACGATACGGAATTCCGGACCATGATCAGCGACCGTTCAACGTGGCTTATGCTGCGGCCAGACTTTCTCAGAAGATAAAAGGAAAGTACAGGATAGAATGCGGACTGTGTCAATCCTCGACCAGCCAAATCCTCCCAGCCAGGGGTCACCAAGAACAGGTGCGTTGTTCCATTCTCATTGTACCCCACCATTGTAATGGATGCAATAGGGGAAATTTATGACCTACCCTCTCAACAAACTGTTCCGCCTGTTACCCTTCGTGTCCTCTGGATATGATGAAAGTAACAAACCGATGTGTGTATTTTCACGACGAGTTCCGCTCTGATTCTAATTTAATTTAATTTTTTTTCAGCACTAAACGGTCACAATTTTCCAGCAGTACACTTAATCAACCTTCACGCGTCCCCTTCCCTCTGCATATTCAGACGTATCAAACTCCCGTCTTCGACTTCCATCTCGGGGGGACGCTTATAATTCACAACACGACGAGAAGCACAGGGACCAACATGAAACCAAACTAGAGAGGTATGATTCGAGCCCACCTGTAATGGTTTATGATTAAAATCCTTGTAGTGATCACGTGGTCACGACTCCATACAGAAATAGACTCCGCGCCTGTAACAAGAAAGTCAAAGCGGGTGGCCGACTCAAGCGACGATGGTGACCTGCAGTCCTCACAAGAAATCGCCACGACAAAAGACGTCGAAAGGCATCAAGTCGCCGCCTTAAGAAGTACGTGCAGAGGGATGATGACGTTGAAATGGAGGTCGACGAATCGGACGTCAAGACTTCTCGCAGGGCCAAGAAACGTGACCGCACGGAGGTGGAATCGACTTTTGGTGCTGATGACGACATAAATCATAACGAAGATGTCGATTCGACGCTTTATCACACCGTAAGCGGAGACAACGGAAATCGACGAACATATTCCATGGTCAAAAACGCGGTCGGGATCTTGATTCTCCAGGTGTGGATACCGAGTATAGCAATCCAAGAGGAAAGGGAAGGGCATTCCGCCGCAGGTCGGCCACGTCAGACACCGATTTATCGGCGGAGATGTGCAGACATCGAAGGACCCGTTGTGCAAAGGTCGCCGCATTGGGGAGGAATGGGAAGCTCACGGCGTTCAGTTCAGGGTCGGTCCTGATGGACAGAGACTACGGAAGGTACTTATCAAAGTGGACCGCCTGAAATTCAACATGGTGAGCCTTATATGTATCTGGTCGGATGTGTCTCATCCATTGTCAGCCTGTTGATTCTGAGCATCCGGATCGGTCTGCATCCGTGACAGCGATTGTCGAGCGATGGCATACAGAGGAACAATATACGGCTGCAAAAGAGGCACACGAATTAGCATGGCAAGACTCGGATAAGTCCTCTGTCGAACCGAGACGCCCAATGATCATGTGGTGCGTATCAACATTACTACAATCATTATATCCTAACCGCGAGCAGGGAGCCTCGTCGAATGCTGGCAAGCAACTTCTCTGGGCTTCTACATCTAACACTGGCAGCCCCGTTCGCAAAATTCGCATTTCTGGCCACTCTTCTGCGATCGTCAGTCCTCGTATAACATTGTTTTCTGTTCCTCCGCCACCCCAGTATGCTCGCCGTGTCTCGTCGCTCTACAGTAGTTCGGTGGTGAAACCTCTGGAAATGAGCCCAAAGTTGCGCCCATCCAGGTCCTATTCGAAATGGGAGAAGCAGGAAATTGAAGCAGAGGCAATAGCACATTTACGTCGGAAAGCGGAAGAAAAAGAAAAGGCAAAAGCAGACGCTGAAGCAAAGGCTGCCGAAGAAACAAAGGCCGCACTTGCGTTGCGATTGCCCGCCCCTCCGACACTTGCAAAGCCCGATGAAAAGCCTTTGGTCATCCAGACACCGGCGCCTGCGTTCTCTGTGGCCCAGCCTCCGAAAGCCGATACACAGGTTGCTAATTCTACTAATACCCCCTCACTCTTCAAGATACCCACATCGTCTTCGGACACTAGCTCAAGTGAGACCAAAGGCAAACCTGAAATAAGCCAACCCTTGCGGTCCCTGCTCCCTCGTTCTCTTTCTCTGCCGCGCCCGTCTCTGCAGCCCACAATCCAGCTCCTACGCCCTCTGGGCCTCCGCCATCCAACCCAGCCGTTTCCAGCTTCTTTGCACCAAGTGCACCACCTCCGACGGCGCCGCCACCTTTGAACACGAATGGCCCCGTAGCTCCTCCGTCGTCGTTCACATTCGGACAAACGAAGGCGCCAACGAACGCCCCTATCGCGAACGGCTCACTCACCTCTCAACGTGATGGCCTAAGCGCTCAACCTCGCGATACCTTTTCATTCCCACAGCCCTCCAACTCCACCACGACTACCAATGGCTCCAACTCTACTGCTCCCCCAACAGGAGGCATTAGTGATTCACAGAAACCGAAGTTCAATTTTGGGATTTCAAGCAAACCGCCCAGTACCTCTCCATCTAACCCCCCTGCAGCCCCCGCTCCGTCTAATCCACCGAAGTCTATTTTCAATTTTGGCACGTCAGCGAGCTCGTCCTTACCATCTGGGCAACCCATCACAAGTCCCTCCAATACAATTGCTCCAAGTACAACAATGGCCCCATCGATCCCGTCCTCTTAACGTTTGGGGGCGATGGAAAATCCAATGGTTTTTCCATAAGCGGTGCGGTGCTACAGCGTCCGATATCAAACCTAGCGAGAGTGCCGGTATGGAGAGTCGGGGGCAGTCTGGTCCAAAGGAATCAGTCAGTTCGGCGACACTGTTTGGGGCTGAAAAGCCCCTTTTTTCTTTCGGTGGAGTAGGATTTCCCAAATCCGAAACAACAGGGAAGGCACATTCACTTTTGGAACGTCAGGCTCGACTTCCTCGGTAGTCCCTCCTACTCCAGGAAGCGTGTTCAGCGATTCCACTGCGAAGAGTTCTGCGCCTATTGCGCAGCCTTTGTTTGGGGCCCCAAAGAAACGGTGCAACGGGAGGAGGATTTACATTCGCACAGAACTCGACTACGCCATTTTTGTTTGGATCATCCGGATCACAGTCACAAAAGTCATAGTATAATTTCGCAATCATGTGTATGATGTAGGATTCCGATCATACTGTAGTACCCGAGCTACCCAGGAACCGCCCGGTTCAAAAGTGAGACCGGTGTTAGCCACCTTGGATACATGAGATACACTCTTTTTGACGAATCATAACGACCAAACTTAACGCTTTTACTATGAACACGAACACGCTCTCTTACAAGAAGCCATCCCCGCCTCCTCCGTATGGCCAAGCTGTGATATCTCCAGAGCCGAATAGCTTGTCGGGCTCCGTCACCGCCCGTCGTATTCACGCGTTGGCAAAGGACGTCTTTTCCGGTGCTGTCCCGTCTGCCATCGAGGAATGGATCAACGAAAGGTCAAGGGAGGAGCTGTCATCTCTCCTCGTCCGTGCAAATGATATCATACGCGATCGTGAGAGGGGTAAGGCGTCGGTTTTTCCCCATATGAACTGACGGTTCACTTCGTTCCGCAGAGCTGTCCATGACCTCTGAGCTGTCGAAAAACCTATACCACAGTAATATAACCCTTGAGAAAAAACACAAGGCACTACTCGCTCGTTTACCCACCACTACCTCTTCTATGACCCCTCGTACTACCCCATCCTCCTCGCCTGCTCCTACACCTGAACACCAGCCGACCCCCCTACCGTACCACAAAGACAAGGCCTATCACACGCGCCGCATCTCTGTCTCGCCGTCTGATCTCGCTCTTCTTGCCGACCAGAATACGGAGCTCCTCCAGAAGCTCGAGAATCTCGAGGCGGAGTCCGCACAGGCGAACCTTGCGGGTCGCCGACGCCTCGGGAAACTCGAGAAGGAGATCGACGTGTTGCGCGAGGAGCTCGACCAATACAGGACACGGAGCGACGCCCTGGAGTTGCAAGCGGAACGCTCGGAAGAGGAAGCCAAGCGGCGGAAGCAGGAGTGGAATGAGAGAGTGAGGGCCCATCGCAGCGCCAATAGCGGAAGTTCGTGGGCGTTCAGCGGAACCGGAACCGGAGGCGACGTGCGCGATTTTGCACCTGGCAGTAGTGTCGGCGGAAGACCGGCATCACGACTCGCCGGCGCGAAATTTGCTCTACCGACCGCACCCGACACGGTCTCCCTCACGCCTTCTCAGGACGGTTTCAGACTCCTGCGCGGACGCCCCGAGACTCGGTGCCTTTACTTTCCCCCCTCGGCCTTCCCGCTCCACTTCACCCGTTCCCCACGCCGGGGAGTCTGCTCTTTTCGCCCAGCTCGTATCCAAAGTCCGCGAACTCGAACTTACGAATGAGCAGATCCTGGAGAGCCAGCGTGATACGGCGGTTAAGCTCCACGAAGCGCAGATCGAAGCTGAAGGGATTCGGCGATTGTACGCCTTCCTCGATGAACAGGCTGACGTTGAACTCGAAGTCGTTGAAGACGGCAAGAGCGATAGCCAGCCTGTGGAAGACTCTAATGTGACAATGCGCTTTCAAAGTTTGCGCCGTTCCATCAACGGTGACCTCAGACAATTCTCCATGTCCGGCTTTGGGAAGGGTCCAGGCCCCGATGTAGGGGACAATAGCGGCCCTATGAAGATTTTCCCGCTGAAGGCTCGAAAAACTGTCGTCGGGCTGTTCGATACCCCAACCCAACAGACTGCGGATGGTACAGAACCCTCAGCACCTGTCAACGATCCTCCCTCTTCTCCAGCACTCTCCTTACTAGAATTGCATGCGTGCAGCCCCCTCTCTCAGCAAGTCTCTCATACCCATACACTTGGGAGTGAATTGGGGAGCGATTACGGTAGCGACTATGCGGAAAACCACCACCTGCGTTCAAGCAGCCTCTATGACGTGTTCCTCTCTGGACCGTCAGCACCCTCACGCCCCACCACTCCCTACCCTCTCCATCATAGCCAATTGTCTTCCGAATTGTTGCCAGATGAACTACAGTCACTCAAGCCGTATCAGGACCTAGAGAAGACACCTCAGAGGATGGCACGCAAAGCGGATCGTCCGCACCGCCTTTCAGACACGATACGGGCGCGGACACACTTCTGGGTGGACAAACGTTTTCATCATACCACGCCAGTGAGGCGACACGTTACTCGGCACCGACCCGAGTCTGGAAACGGCTTGGCCGAGGGTCAAATGGCTGCTTTGAAGCCCGCCGTCACGCAGGTTGCAGTTCAAACGATGACCGACGGGGAAGAAAGGAACCTCGTCTGGTCAGAGTTGACACTGCGGGTGAGCTACAGAGCACCCCAGGAGTTGAGGTCGCGCCCGTTGGAGCCGAAGCGAGGTCGGGTGACGAGAATGGTGCTAGAACTCTGGCTTTGGGCGCAGTTTATCATCGTCATTATGGTCTTCCTTTGGGCCGTGACCAGGCGTGGACCTCGGAGCATCTTGCATAACGCCGAACGAGTGACAAAGCGCGGCGTTGAGTAGATGAGCGTATTTGAGAATTATATCGGACTATTTTTAGCGTTGTATAAGGCTGTATTGCAGGATTTTCGTTTTGTCATTGAGTTTAGATGATACGATCGAGACCGCCCGCCTTAGTCATTCATCCTCGTTCCGACCTCCGTTCCTCCCGTCGCTTGTCTCTCGTATCTGCCCCCTTTCTTTTATCCCTCGTTCCCTTTCCTTATTCCCGTCATGCGTTGGAATCGAACTGTGTCCTAGTGGCCTCGCTCAATGGGGCTCTCGTCAACTCCATTCTCGCAATTCAAGTCTTTACTCTCTGGCGTTCCCTCAAATGGGACTCTGAGAGCGAGTGGGAAGGGTCTTTAGATCCTTGGACCGTCAACAGTCTCAGCCTTCTCGGTGGCATTTCCGCAGCATACTTTGTCACAGCGCAGTGGCGAGCACTATCGGGTTTTACTGGTATCGTCAAGGTCAGCAGCACCTTGGCCTTAGTAATCGGAAGCGGCACTGATCGTGCCATGTCGATTTTCCTCTGTTGCGCAGGGTATACCAGAATATGTTCGTTTCTACCGCGACTTTTCGGCCGCAGACTTTACGTCCTGTGTTATTTTTACCGCATTTGTCACATACGCCTCCTTCAGCTATCATTCGGTTCGCTCCAGAATTTGCGAGGAGTTCTCACGACACGGCGACCTTATGCGCGATATGGCTGATATTGGCCTCAGCCCAGAGAATTGCGAACAATGGCTCGAGAGGGCTGTCATGGTTTTTGTGGGCGTCATGTTTGTTGTCATCGTCGTGCGGGTGAGCTTGATCTCCATCCAGACTCGAACGACATCTGATGACAATTATTTCGCAGTTGCATCTCGTCATCGTAGTGTCGAATTATTATTGCACATCTCACGCCTTTCAAGAGACCTCCCGTCAAGACAGCCCAAAGATGGGGCATTCCAGCGCATATATCTTCTTCCCAACCGCACTCCTTCTACCCCTCGAGCGGACTCCCATGTCGACTCGACTGCCCTCGTTTACGCCCCCGTCGCCTTGGGCACCCTCTCTGAGCGTGAAGTACAAGGACTGAACGCACAAGAGGCATGGATACAGACGAACGCTCCTCATCCAACACGCCAACACCGTCACTCACATTCTCGGGGACACCGACATACTAATGGCCGGATAGTACTTCCCACGCAACCCGACGAAGGGCTGCTTCGTGTACATGAAAAGTACAAAGATTGATGTTCTACTCTGTCGCTACCCTCTACGCCCACCTCGTACTGTTGTTAGTGTTTGGCCTGTGAGACGTCTTCCAGTTCCATATATGCATCCTGCGCGGTTCTAGACCTCTTCCATTTTGTTGTTACCAATAAATTGCATCGCGGCGCTTTTTTTAAAACGTGACTTTGCCTCCGCAAGAAGCGTGTTTTGGGGCGAGACTGGCGCGTGTCTCCGGCCGGTCGACGACGGTCTAGGCCGAGTGCACGGATCGCTCATGAGTTGTGTATAACCAAACCGTCAAGAGTCGCATCTCCTCGCTTTTGCCACCGTCTGCAGCTGTGATGGTCAAGACACACCCACGTTCGCCCTCTCCGGAGCCCGAGGTAAAGGGGATGAAGCGGCCCAAATCGCGCACGAATCCTCTAAATCCCATCCCGCTCCACCAAGTCCTCATGACTGCTTTGCGCCCGATCTCTTCGACCCGGCCCACGTCGGCGGGTTGGCCGCTTCATATTCCACAAGCGAGCCGTTCAAGCACGCGCTCGTCCAAAAATTGTTCCAGGACGATCTCCTCCAGCAAGTCAAGGACGAATGCCTCAGCGAACTACACTTTACCGAAAAAGAGACCGACATATACAAGGTACGCGGAAGGACCTCATTTCTCTGCCCTCTCACCCCCCCCTTTCCCTCCTAGGTCAACCAGACCGGTGATCTGGCATCGCTCTCTTACCTCACAGAACACAAGTTGCATTCCTTCCCAACCTCATAAAGCTCCGCGATGCACTCTATTCGCAGAAATTCCGTAATTTTCTGCGCGAGGTGACCGGCTGCGGACCGCTCTCGGGCGTAAAACAGGACATGTCCGTCAACCTACCGCAAGGGCTGCCACCTGCTCAACCACGACGATGTCATCGGCACGCGGCGCGTGTCATACATACTGTACATGCCGCTGCCGCACTACCAGCTCTGGCAAAAGGAGTGGGGCGGCGCGCTCGAGCTGTACCCCGTCAGGGAGGGCGCGGACGGCACGCTCGAGCCCGAGCCCGTCCCCGCCAAGAGCATCCCGCCGTCTTGGAACCAATTTATATTTTTCGAGGTGCAGCCCGGCAGGAGCTTCCACTCGGTGGAGGAGGTCGTCGTCGGCGAGGGCGAGGACGGATGGCAACGTCTGAGCATCAGCGGCTGGTTCCACGCCGCCCAACCCGGAGAAGACGGTTACGAGGGTGATGGCGAGACCGTCCCTTCCGTTGCGAGTTCGCGCGAGCAACTTGTAAGTAGATCGTGTTCCTAATTCCCATTACTGTGGGGATGGTGATGGAACCATCAGACCTCCACGTCGACGACCGAGTTCAAGTCCTACTCAGGGTCAGAGACCCCTCCCCTCCCGACACCCCGCTCGCCGAGGGCCATCTCGTTCCTCTCCGAATTCCTCAACCCGGCCTACCTCCAGCCCCGCACGATCAAGGCGCTCGCCTCCCGCTTCATGGCGAGCTCTCTCTCGAGCTGCACGACTTCCTCTCGGGGCCGATCGCGGAGAGGCTCGACGCCGGCCTGCGCGAGATGGACGCGCGCGACGGACTGGGCAAGGACCGCCCCGCGCCCATCCCCCCACATACCGCCGGACGGCGGGCTGGCGCATCAAGGGCCCGCCGCACAAGTGGCGGTACAACGTGCTCGAACCCACCACCCCCGGCGGACGGTCGACGGCCGTGTCGCCGCGCGCCGCGCAGCCCCCGCACGCGCTACTCCGCTCGCTGCAAGACGAGCTCTTCCCGTCGCGCTGCATTTCGCGCGTGGCTCGCGGCCGTGTCCAAGCTGCTTTATTGAGGTATTGCGGTGGAGGCCGCAGGTTCTGTCCGGGTCTCGCTACACCCTCGCGACGAGCGAGGAGAGAGAAGCTAGGCTGGATGTCGTGCTCTCGCTGACGCCACAGGCGAACCAAGTCGAGGAGACAAAGGGCAAGGGTAAGGCGAGGGAAGAGGCGAGGGAAAAACAGCCAGTCGGGTGGCAGACTGGCGAGTGGGGCGGGTGGGAGGTGTGTGTACCTGCTTTCGATATAAAATTTTATCTAACAATGCTAGTGCTACATGGCCCCTCATGAAGAGGAAGACGACCCCGCAGTGTACCGGTCTGGTTCCCACAAGAAAGCGGAACACAATGGGGATGGCCATGCTGTCAACGGGAATGGTAGCGCGGGCAGCTCGAACGATAATGACGAGGTTGAGATGGAAGACAGCGACGATGAGGATGAGGACGCGACGTTGCTGACGTCCCAACCCGGCTTCAACCGTCTCTTGCTGGTGTTGCGCGACGAAGGTGTCATGAGGTTCGTGAAGTACGTCTCAGCCGCCGCAGAGGGTTCTCGATGGGACGTCTGCGGAGAATACGAAGTCGGCATGATCGAAGCAGATGACAGCGACGATTAGGGCACAGTTCGCTATCACCTCTCCCTCTTGTATGACCTATTGTCATGTAGCGGTACCTACTATAGATGGGGTGCTTTAGAGCTCAACGCTCTGGGTCTTAGCATGGATTTAATCATCGAATATTATCCTCCGTCCTTGACTCGGTACTATTGCTACTTGTTCTCGCTTCGCCAGCGCTAATGCTGCTCCAGGAGCGGGGCGTGCCTTTCTTGTCCCAACTTTGCTAGATGCACCACTCCTTCGACCAGAATCTATGCTTTTGTCGTCGTCCCGTGGCACCGACGACGGGGGGTCGTTGTTTTCTGGACGGCCTTTCCTTTCTCCGCGATTGCTTACCACTGACTCACGTCTCTCACGGTGGGCCTTGCCTACCGTGGCAATCGGGCTAGACACCTTGCTAGGTCTAGAGCCAGCACCACCGCCTCGACGCACGGCATCTGCAGAAGCGTATTCGACAACGAGCTTACGCCCGTCGAGATGGTGATTCTTTGGGTGTACCAAAGCAGCCGTCGCGTGCTCCGTACTCGTGAAATCGACAAATGCGAACCTGGCGTTCCACCAATGAGCATGGGCATTTCGGACGTACAACTATAAAATACCTCACCCCTTGCACAGGCCGCTATCCTCGAACGTCCCCATACGAATCTTTCGTATCCAGGGGTCCTGCTGCGCCTCACCACCAACACCGACGGCTTCTCCCGCGGGGTCTGGAGCATTTTTTGGCTGCGCGCGATGCGCTTCTAGAAGGCCTCTGATCGAATCCACCGTCGTATTGAATCCAAGGTTGCCAAAGAAAACCGTGGCAGCCGGCGGTTGTTTCTGCGTGGAGAGTATTTTTCGTGCAAATGGTGACTGATGGGTCACCGCCCCATCACCGGTGTTTGGGGGGCGACCCTCAAAGTCGTCGCCTTGGAGGAAGTTATGGTGCAAAGCGGTCAGAGTTGGTCAGAGTGCACGCACCATCTTTGATGAGAAGGCGACGCCCGTCCAGGGGCGATTCTGTCATCACGATAGCAGCAGTTTTAGCCTCTAACGTAGCAAAGTCCACGTATGCAAGCTGCGAAATGTTAGTCGTAAAAAGTAACGGACGGCAGAGGCCACAAAGAGAAACGCACCCTCTGTTTTCTCGACTTGCTGATTCGCCTGGGGGTGCTTTCCCCGGCTTGGTGGGTAAATGCACTCTCGTGATCTCTCCGACGCCGTCGAAGAAGCGTCTCAGAGACTCCTGGGTGGTTTTGTAGCTCAAGTTGCCCACCCAAATTGAATTTTGGCGTTTCACAGGAGTAGAACCATCTTCCTCCTTCTTCTGTTTCTTGGAGACGGTCGTAGATTCGTTTAATAGAGCCCTCTTTTGCTTCCGCTTCGCAGCATGCGAGAGAACTGGGTATCCTCGACTGGCTGAGGAGAGGGTGCTCTTTTTCGCTTCAAACTTGACGGTGACATGACATCGCTAGGGCCGCTAAGTTCCGGAGATATTTGATACGACTATCGATAAGGCTGCGTACAGTACATACTACAGAACAAGGAAAACAAGAGAAAATTCGGTTTCTTCTGAAGGTGATATGACTCTGCTCCTATCCCAAACTCAAAAACCCGCCGACCCTCTTTTTCCCGGCAGCTGTCTTTTTCTTCCCAGTAGGTAGCCGCCCATCATATGGACCTGGGACAGGGTCAGAAGGAAGGACCGGGGCTCGTTCGGACTCGGTCTCATTCCGAGAGCGACCAATACCCCCGTCATCACGGGCTGCGAGGTAGATATCACAGTGGGTAGGGCTGCTCGAGAATCAGTAATAACAGGTGGTGCAGTTGTCGCGACCAGTGGTGGGCGTTGGGACTGCGTGATAAATGCTTGATCTTTGCCTGCGCGTTTCCGCATGGGGCTTGGAACGATGGGGCTTCTGGTGACTGGCTGCTGATCGTCGTATGTGTCGTGATAGGTGAATTGGTCAGGATCGGTGCCAATATCCCATTCTGCCAGGAGTAGCCGCACTCCCGGTTGCAGTTCCAGGTCCGTCGACGCGTCATCCGTGGTGTCTTGAGTGTGGTGAGCTATAGGGCTCAGGTGGCCGAACTGCACTAGAGGCGGCCCCGTCTCCGAGAACGACATTGCTTCTGCAGCGCGGGACATTGTCTCGAATATGTCGCCCTCTGTCAAATCAGCCTTCGAGTTCGCAAACGGTTGTGCAGAGAGCACGTCCGTCGAGAGCGCCAAGTCGACCGCCAGCTGTTCACGGGCTTCCGACTCTCTTCGTAATGACGACCCAGAGCGATATTCGTCCAGAACCAGGTCATACCTGTGCAGTCGCTCCACCATGACTGTACGTCGCAAGAAATGTCCGGCACGAGCATTTGGAGAACCGGCTCGAGGTTGAAGTGCCATCCAGCCCCATTGATCAGCGTTTCCCGTGGGACTCGTCCCTGTGTCAGGGCACGGAAACCCCTTTAGAGCTCAGGGTACTTTGCGTCAAAAAATCAGCCCGCGATGCATGTGCCGGCTCTTCCCCAGAACGAAAGGCGATATCGATCTAGTCAGGACTAAACACACGAAAGGCGCGTATCATCTCATAACGTACATGGTCAGTAATGTTCGTCGGCGATACTCGCTTTGCTTCCAAATAGTGGCATCGTGTCCAGCGTCTGATAGACAGCATCCGCGTTTTCGGCCGGATAAATGGATTGTGCGGTTTTGTCGCGTGGAGAAAAGAGTCCTACAAAAAAGACCGCAGAGTTCGAACAGGGCAAGAATTCGTGAGATGAAAACTACATACGTTGGTAAGCCTGGCGAAAGTCTATCTCTTGCATCTCACGCGCTCCCCAATCTTCCCACATCTGGCTTTTGTGTACGAGAAGCGTTGGACAGTCGGTGGACACCCGTGGACCAGGATTACTTCTATTTCGACCGGCGGCTGGTCTCCTCGGTGAGGGCACCCTGGTATATGGCACCACGATGGATAACTGAAGTAAAGAAGCAGCCCGCGTTGTTGCCATACCCTAGGTGGGGCTGCAGCACGCAGAACCCGGAATGCGGCCCACTAGGGAAGCGACCAGAGAGGGTGTATGGCAGAATATGGCTTTGCACTAAACCATCGTTGTTGCCAGACACGTCATAAATCCTGGAGAAATGAATTGTTGCGCGATGACAAGATAGTTTAACCTAGCTACAGGTGCATGGGTGCATGGTTGGAAATGAACGCCTTTGTTGAAACTGTTGGCGCCACGTACCGTCTCCGATACTAACGACATGACTTGACAGTGATCTATCGTATTCGCGTTCTTCGTGCTTAAAAGCCAATACGGCCTTGTGTAAAAGCGAGGGTCAACCCATACCAGCTCATTTGTAGTCACGAGTCGTAACAAGTGTCATCGGGATTGTATCCGATGGACGTGAGCGAAGTCAGAACCCCGCGCCACTGAGTATACCTTGGCAGCGCGGGTCCAGGGTCTGCTATTTATCAGGGGTCGTCATATGGCAGAAAGTAATGCGTAGTACCCGAAAATCGATCAGCTCTGCAGAGTTGGCCGTCATCAGAAAACACGTTTCTCCTGATTCGCCTGAGGCTATCCTCCAGAAACCATCGTTGGCGTAGTCAGGTTCAGAGACGGCCGTTGTAAACTTTTACAACTGTTCTGTGTTGAGAAAATTATCATCGTAGAAATTATTGATGCACCAACGGGTCGTCGTCGCTGAGTAGAGTACGTTTGAAACACATGCCCTAAGTTGTTGACAAGTATCACATTTCCCAAAGAACAGTCAAATTGAACGTCAATGGCCATGTGCCCCACCCAAAACTCAGGCGGTCAAAAGAACCGACATCCCTGATCACATGTGGAACGCCGCGGCGGACATCGGCAAGGACAGGGACAGCAAGGATACTGATGAGTGTGTCCGGACTGCTATCACTGTTTCTGCTCCACATGATCAGCTTGTCTGCTCGCCGAAGCTCGGAAATTACCTCGGTCGGGACCGTCTGATGCAGGGGAAGGAACAATTTGGAAAATCGGGGTTCTGAATGTCCGCGCAGGGGAGTGAGTAGGCTCGGTGATGATGCTACTCGGCAGAAAACTCGATGCGTGAAAAATCTGGGCTGGCGTTAGAATTGCGTCTTCTGGATAGATTAAATGCACTTGACTCAGATCGCAGCCGTTCTCGCCCATAGGAAATGCCATGAACGTCCGCCATCTTTTGGAACTAGCGGACACATCGAACGATGTTACGAGGTCCCCAAGGAGGGGATCAAATGTTCGTAAGGAGTCGCCTATCTGTGCTTCCGTAGCGACTTGCTCGCGAATGAGCTCTGCAGGGACATCCACGTCAGGATAGTAGGTACGAAGAAAGTGGGCCTACACGATACACGATAAGCGTAAATGGCGTATATAATGAAGGATGCTTACACTCTGTTCCGCGCGCTGCGACCATGAAGTTGCTGGGGGGTAGCACCGGTGGAGACCAAGTCGCCGGAAAAGCCAAGACTGCTTTTTCACTGCAGACCAGTCTTTGTCGATCTAAACATGGTGAATCGGCGTAGTTCAAGCCTCGGACGAATATCGTTTCACGCACTGGGTGATAGGTTTTGAGCTGTTACCCACTCGAGACGACCATGGCGCTTCGGAGTGTAGCGGAAGTCAGGGCTCCACCCTCCAGGAGGGGGTAGGGTAGAAGAACAGACTTGGCCTTTCCCTTTCTCGATGTTAAATTGTATGTGATACTTGGTGGCCAAGTATCCATGTGCAGTGCTGCACAGGTCCCTACATCCGACAATCCCCAAAATACTAATCCGAGTCTACGACCGCGGGAACTTGAACCTGAATGGACGCGAACTGCCTGATTGAGTCGTTATGATGCTGGCTTCTCCCTTCACGTCTACATTTTCGAGGTCTCTCGGGCGCACTTGGCTGATGCCACGCGACAGGATATACTGAATGGGTCAGGTTTGTTGTAGAGGCTTCGGGTGGGTAGTACTCCATTCGTATCTGTCCTTACCAAACCTCACCCTCTTTCACTGGCAATTCAAAATCCGAGGGTATCGGCATCGAAACACTTTTACTGTACCTTGTAGAGATGCACCATAAAAGTCCGGCATCCTCACGAATGTGCTGCCATAGCAATGTGCTACCACTGCTCTCTGTGCTTTCCGTCCTTGCTGCTATTCTCTTTGGCAGTCTGGCGAAGCCCTTCTCACCACGTTGGGACGACATGCGTACCAAGCACTCTTGGAATGCCGTCCCGGAGACCTGGGAGAGCCTTGGCAATCCACTTAGCGGCACCACGATCGACCTCTACGTTGCACTCAAGGCCAACCGCGAGAACGCTTTGATTGACACGCTATACGAGGTTAGCGACCCCAACCATCCAAGGCACGTCTTCTCTGCCACTCCTTCCCTCATGCATGTACTCACGAGTGTTGCTACTCCAACGCAGATATGGAACATACTTATCCAAGGAGCAGATTGCAGACCTTGTCTCTCCGTCCCCAGGAACCCTCAAGTTCGTCAATTCCTGGCTCGCATACCACGGCGTGCCTCCTCGTCCGTCTCGATGACACACGGCGGCACCACGCTGACTCTCAGTGGCGTGTCCATAATCCAGGCCAACGCCCTCCTTGGCGCATCATATCAGCTCTACAGGCATGTCGAGACAAATGAGACCATCGTCCGCACGGTTGGCTACGCGCTTCCCGCTGCATGCACAGGCTCGTGCAGACTGTAGCGCCGACGACGTGCTTTTCCACCCCGCACACGCAGTGGCACTCACCGCGCAAGCGCTCCCGGGGCGGCGAAGAAGCCGGTATCAGGAGGGCCTGTGAATGTGCTGTCGAGCCGCGATGGTGACTGGACCACGCCATCGTTCCTGCGCTCCCTGTACAAGACGACCGAATATACGCCCGCTGCTCCGCACCGGAATGCGATTGGGATTGTGGGAATTCTAAATGATTACCCGAGCCCAAAGGACCTGGCGTCGTTCATGTCCGAATACCGCTCTGATGGGACTGATGCGGCAATCACCGTCGTACAGGTCAACGGTGGGGGATACGACCCGACCAACCCGCTGGCGAGTCGAACCTCGACACCCAGTATGCTGTGGCCATGGCGTATCCGACCCCGGTAATCTTCTACAGTGTCGGCCGCGGGCCGGAGGGCACGACCGATTGGTTGTCTCCTGGCTCAGCTACATCCTCATGGAGGATAATATAGATTATATCCCACCGACGATCAGCATATCGTACACCATCGATGAGAGGTTTACCTCGGAGGAATATGCAACGTACTTGTGCGCCCAGTTTGGTATGCTCGGCACACTTGGCGTCAGCGTGCTCGTCTCAACTGGGATGAGGGTGTCGGCCAAGGGGACTGCGTGGCCAACGACGGCTCCGTCCGGTTCATCTCAACCTTCCCCGCAACCTTATGTGTGGCATTCTTTCTCAGCTCGGGAGAAGTACAGAACGGGTCACTCATTACACCTTGTATTTTCGCAGGTCCCTATGTCACAGCCGTCGGTGGGACGACGGGTAGCGAACCAGAGTCCGCGGCAAGCCTCTCCGGGGGGGGCTTCTCGAACATCTTTCAACGCCCCTACTACCAGGAACAGGTCGTGACCGAATTCCTCCAGCACCTTGGCAACCAGTATCAAGGCAAATACAAGTGCATTCCTTTCCGTGACCTGATCCGGCTCCTACTTACTTCGTAATTGGTGCAGCGCTACGAGCAGGGGAATTCCCGACATCTCCGCCCAGGCTCTGAACTTCCCGGTCTTCATAAAGGGCGAAAAGTTAATCGGGTATGGCACAAGTGTCTCTGCGCCCGTGCGTGTCTCTCCTCTCTCCTTCTCCTATCTGGGTCGTACATCCGGCTGACACCAATGTACAGATCGTGGCAAGCATGATCTCATGCTTAATGATTACCTAATCTCGCAAGCAAGGTCACGCTCGGCTTCCTTAACCCCTGGCTGTACGGTACCGGCATGAGTGGCCTCACTGACATCACATTCGGCTCGAACCCGGGCTGCAACACTGATGGATTCTCCGCCATTGTGGGATGGGATCCTGTCAGTCCCACCGACGTTCACTTTCGACCATGGTCCTGGCTGACTGTCGGCCGTGTAGGTCACAGGTCTTGGGACGCTTGACTTCCAGCGCCTGCTGCCCGTCCTTCCCGACTACGGTGGTGCGGGCTAACTGAAAAAGATAGCGCCAGACATGCATCATCGCGTGTGAGCATTTTGGGAATATTTATCTATGGCTTCAGGAATATAGCTGTGCCCGCCGCGCGAACTAGGAATAATTCACAGCGAATAAGCGGTAGTTGATGGAGATACACTGTAGTAGTGTAGTAACGATTGGCACTAGGACCAAGACAGCATGAGCACTTTTCCTGGACACTATTGATAATTATCTATGAGATGAATTCGTCACGAAGATCACGACGCCCAAACATGTCTGTCCCTAGGTCCGCCTCAGCACGTCTACTCTCAAGATCAACGCGTCCCTCGGGCTCTCTAGGTTTGAAGCACTGGGCCACTGGCTGCAAATTTCATCGGTTGAAGCGCACCTAAGCATACCTATGGTGCAGGTTATTCTGGTATCTAACAAGTAAGGCAATACCCAATACCTAGCCAGCAACTTGCAAGATCTGCACTTTTCATATAAGGGGCGGTTTAGGTTATGTCACGCGTCAAAGAAACGAGTCGACTACATTTGAGGCTGGTTACCGGTTTCGATCTTAGCTTTGCGATGGCGAGGCGTAACTGGTCGTTAATGCGTTGGGTCTGGAAACCGTTGACCCATGGAGCTGAAAGTCTTCCAACGTCGAAGGTGGAGAGGCGACAAATGTTACAAACTTGAATCTGGTGGAACCCTGTCACTGCGCCAGGAGCCCATCCAGCGATGGCGCGGAATAATCATCAGTGCTGTAGCCCGGGTTTCGACCAAGTTCGACTCATGGAATGCATCGTCAACAAGGGCATCAATTGCCTCACGATCCATGCTGCACGCGCAACATGCCTCCGTGCGACCGTGCACTCGTTCATCACCTCAAGGGGGTCGTCGACTTCGTCAAAGGTCTCGGGCGCGACGTCGCGGTCATCGAGAACGACGACTGCGTAAGTTTCGAGGAGCGCAATCTCAGGGGAGCTGACCGGACTGTCATCAACGAGTTTCCAAAATCTCGCGTTTAAGAGGTGATGTGCTGTCGAACCGAATGATTCCTCCGTGGTACAAACATGGTATCCAATGATGTCGACGATTCCGAATTGGCCTTGGAAAGGAGGGGGCAGGGTGCCTTCCGAAGGGCGTCCGTCGGTCTGATATGACAATTTATACACCACTCATCGGGCAGATGAGCCCCGTCAACGAGCGTCAGCTTCCGGGATTGCCACTCTGGGATATCTGGGATATCTGTAGTTTGTACTGGATGCACGACATGTAAGTCGGGTGTGGACAAGCCAAAATGGTGATACCGCACATTTTAGACTGTACACAGCTGCAGCACGTACTTAGCACGTCCTTAGTAGTTCAGAGGAAGATACGCCAGAACGGTGGAAACAGAGAAAGCGCAACGTCATTTATGGTCAAATGCAATGGCGATGGAAAATGATAGTTTCGATTAAGTGAGAGGTGATTGCGAGCCGATATCAACTGAGTGACTCTTGATTCAATGGTTACGGCAACGTCCTCCCACAAAATTTCGCGCCATCTGGTGTGCGCGGATGAAGAAGTCCAAAATGTCTGGCCTTAAAGGCATCCCCGAGTTCAATATGTTACCCATTTCGGCATCATAAACATTGAAGTGAAGATCTTTGAGGTAGCGCGACGAGTGAGGCGAGTACTGGCAGCGCGGACGACGATATTAAGGAGTGTGTGAGGGGCTCGTATGACATTTTCTCCGCCCTAAAACTACTGGGTGGGAGTGGGAGCCGCGGGGCCTCCGCGGTCGACTCCGAGTCATCGAACAAAGTCTCACAGGTGAGCCTGCAGTGATCAAGCACCATCTGAACATCGTCCGGGTTGGCCTGCAAGGGACCACCCTGAGCGGTTAATCGACGGTGAAGTAGCATCTTCAGTTCTTCAAAGACTATTTCCTCCTTACAGCCTGGCTGGTGACTAGGGACAAGACTAGGGAGCTTGAACCGGTGGGCGTGGCGCTACTAACTCGATGGGCCCGACATGTGACTTCGGGAATGTACCGCGGGAGGATCGGAGTGGTCACGATGAGCGAATAGTATGATTCCTTGTATGATTCAGTCCAGAGAGTCTTGGGGGAGAGAATGGAGATGAAGGGCTCCGACAGAAATGTACCGTGCTATCGGACCATGGGTCATGAGTACGAGTACTGCTAATCTCTTATGTTTTTTCTATGTTTTCTTTTGTGAATTTCTGTATATGGATTAATTCCCTTTTTGGGGGTAGGGGAAGTCTGCCGTACTTTACTACCAACTTTACAATAGAGCGGAATACAAATGCGAGTATGTGCATAATCACGGAGTGGTACGAAGTTCCATGAGGGTATTTTACGCGGTCACTGAAGCAGGTCGAATCGCTTGATCTTGCGCGACTCGGCTTCTCGGCTTCCACTCGAGAAGTTCGCGCCACGAGTGGTCAACGGTGTTGTGTTCGCAGCCTCTTCACGCTGGGAGTGTGTGGCGATCCAGTTGCGATGAGAATACCAATTGTCAGACCTGAGCCCACATCCGAGCTTGTACAATTTTCTGCGAATTCGACTGATGTCTGAGGAAGGGCGGTCAGGGTTGGGGGAATGCAGAATCATAATATGGGAAGTGACCCGTACCTATCACGCATGATGATGGTGCCGGCGACGGCCATGCTTGTAGCCCAACTGCCGAGGATGACCTGGTACTGATGACGGGGCGACCCATTTTGAGACTTTTCCGACGAACTCAGGCCACCCCATCGGATGCCTCGCGAGCCTTGGCACTATCTAGGAGCTGGCGGCCGGTGCCTTTCCTGGCGTGGAGGTTAACGGTTAGCGCCACCCTATTTTTCGCACCCATGACGGAACTCACCAGTTGTGTTTCATCAAATTCGACACCTCGGCGCTCGGTTTGAATGGCCCATGTAGGACCGACAATGAGGATAACTCCGAGGGCCTTCAGGGACAATGGTAGGGCACGGTATGCGGGCCAGTAGCGTTGTGCGGCAAATGAGGCGGGAAGGGATATGGCTAGACCGCCAGCGATACCCTCGATGGAACCACGAATGGTGGCGCGGTCAAAAGCCTCGAGTTCTTCTTGAGTGACGTTAACTTTCATGGTATGAGTCGGAAGTGGTGGTAGAAATGTCAAGATGCGATGGACATAAATACAGCATCGGAGGACTCGGGCTCGGACTCGGGGGTTTCCGTTACGGTCAGGCGGAGCATGGTCGCTCCAAAGTTGCCGCGCGGTACAGTAAGCACTGTAGTAAGCACCACGATGTTCAGTGGCTTGACGCTATCAGGGTCTGGCCTCGCCAAACAACCTCCACCTCGCCGTAAGTCTAGTCCTAAGCCGCGACGGGCCACCCAGGCCCAACCTCCCGCCGTCAACCCCCTTTCGCGCGTTGCGATCTCTCTTGAATATGCCTCTTTACGATATCAGTCCCACTGTCCCCTTGGCATGTACGTCGTCCCGTTAGTCGGTGACCCATCTATCTGGGACGCTGTCCTCTTCATCCATCAGGGTGAGTCTGGCCCTACCCGACCTTTGCGAACTAAAGTCACTCGGACATGAGGCTACTACACCGACTCTATCCTGAAATTCCGTCTAACCTTCCCCCACAATTACCCCGACCGACCTCCGACCGTGCATTTTGTCACCGACGTCTTTCACCCACTGATTTCTCAGCAGGATGGAACTTTCAATCTCGCTCCGAATTTCAATCCGTGGCGGTCAGTCACCCCGTTGTGTTGGACGTTGCTGAAAGTGAAGTTGATGCACGGTGCTGATCGACCAGGCCAAAAGAGCATCACGTGTATGACATCCTTTACTACATCAAAGCCTCCTTTAAGAAACATGCGCTGGACCAAATCAAAGAGGGCGATTGTTTGAATAGAGAAGCTTTCAGGCGGGTGTCTCTTTTTTTGCACACCCGACGGCTGTGCTAATGCCCTCGCATATAGATTGTAAGTTAAGTGGCAAAATTACGGAGCGTGCTGTGAGGCTCAGTCTCGTAGGTACCACGATACTACGTCATCCTTCGCCGCACTGGCAACCCAGTCGTCGATGCTTTCACAGACGGCATCTGCTCTCTTTGACCAGGATCACCCCTCGATGGCAAACACAAAGGGGCCACCTCATAGTTGATCTTTCGCGAGCTGAAACCGGAGCAGTCAGACGCATTACGTGCTCGACTAGATCTGCATGCATGGGAGGACGCTCCTCGGCCAACCTGAGGAACAGCCTTATTGTTACATTCTTCTGTCTACGTCGCACTCTGTACCCATTATACAGTCCCAAGTATTATATCATTGTGCTCAATGAAAGGATCTAGTGGCTGCGTTGCAAAGAATCTAGTGAGGCACACATTCACGGGTCATCCCTGCTACTCTCGTTGGCAACTCTCGCGGGCAATGCCTCGAGGACAAGGGGAGTTTCTGGGCCCGTGTCGTCGTCCTACAGCGCAGGATCAGCCCCGTCAACGACCATCATCCCGACAGACTCACCTCCGACGTACGGCCAAAGTGCTTCGACAGCTTCTCAATGACAAGACTATACGGCAGGTGCTGGGTCAATTTTCTACGGAGAGTGATCAGAACCTATCCAGTGATTAGGGGTGCACGGATGAACTAACCGTCGTTGCTGCACGTTCAACGAGTGTCGGGCATCTAGGGCCGAGTCTAGAACATTGGACGAATGAGCCCCTTCGCTCAGCGAGAGCTTGATAGAATATTCTTTGTCTGATCTGCTTCTGCCATAGTTACGCTCGTACAGCTCGAATCTAAAAAGGGTAGTCAGTCAGTTTACATTTCAAGAGTAATCACAGAGGACACATACGTTATATGTGACTAGAAAGCGAGATATTGGTGAATCACATCTGCCACGGAAAATTCGGTACGTACCGCATCAAGTTCGGGCATTCGTCGATTCGCTATTGGTAGGCCTGACAGAAGCACAAGATTTACCAACGTATGGATGTGGCTCTCCTTGGTAAAATAGCACGTTAACGAGCTCCCGCCATGATTGCGCGCTTCTTCGAGGTCCTCGACCACTTTCCGGAGAAGTGGGAGTGAGGTGAGAACGCCAATCTCATCCCTGGGAGAAATATCTCGGTTAGTGGGTTCGGGGAATGTAAAGACGCCGAGAGACTTTTCCTCGGGTTCGATGCCGTATTCTTGCGGCGCTACGAGGTCGAATAGTGCCTTGGCACGGCCATACAATTCGTGCAGTTTACGGTCGCGAGGGTGTTGGTGGTCCTGCCCACCGTTCTCATCGAATATGGCAAGAGAAAGGTGCGATGGTGGAGGGCACAGTATTTGATCGTATCGTATAGCTCCGATACCTAGAATATGCTGATTCGGATTCATGGATACCACGTCATCATGCCGGTACTTACACGCGATGGGTCGAACTTCTCTGGCTTTACATCGCAAAGTCTTCAAAAGCTTCTCCCAACGCTCCCGGAAGAGCCAAGGTTCGTCTCCGCAACACCTAGACAAAGTGAGGTGAGACGAATCTAGTGCATTTTCTCCATGCGGCGTGACTTACCATCGCTCCTGAATCTTCTCTATCTCTAGTGTATCGAAATTCTGACCCATAATGGCTCGGAAACCGCTGAGCAGTTCGATGACCTCCTGTACAAAACTGCATCTCTTCTTTGTATGTCGTATCGATGAGCGAACTTACCTTCAGGACCTCTACGGGCTCCTTGTTCATGCTCTTCGGCCAAATCAATTCTGGTCGCTTTTCCGACTCCCAGGTCGCAGCAGCAAAATCTTGAG
>JAKELI010000601.1:0-28429 GCA_021525025.1 Lactarius hengduanensis
TTCAGCACATTTTGGAATCTCAGGAAATAAAATAGATAAAACTCTGAGAATATTTGTGGAGTTGTACCACATTGGATGCTAGGGGGTCCTCTGTCAACTCTAAGTAATCCAATCAGCTGTTCCTAAGCTATTTGACTGCAGCTGACTTGGTTATTTGTAAGCCAAGCTCATTGTTAAGCAAGTAAAATAACTCAGGAATGCCTAATTGGATCACTTAGAGTTGCCCTGGCATTTTAAATTGTCTACCTCCACAAACATCTTCAGACTTTTCCTATTTTATTTCCTACTTGTAAGATCCCAAAAATGTTGGCTCAAGCTGCAACTAAGGCTATAACACAACATAAAGTTAGTTGTTGAATATGTTAGTGAGAGTTAATTTTCAAGTTACTATTTTCATCATATTTCATATATTTGCTACTGTGGGCCCATTTTCAAGAAAACTCTTGGGGTATCAATGTAAATTGTTTTATAAATAGTATTTACTGTCTATAAACAGTTGACAATGGTTTACTGTCTATTTACTGGCTGTTGAGTAAACATAAACTAAATGGTTGGAGCCTTAGCAAGCACCTGGCTGTTCCCAACTGTTTAGACAGTAACAGCAAGCCCTGCCTGAAGAATGGTAACACCACTGACCTCACAGTTGGACACTACACTGGCCTGGAGGCCTACCTTTGTGATGACCTTGACATCGAGTCCATCAAACTTGCCATCTATAACTACTAGTGACAGTGGACTGGCCCTCCAGCAGCCAATGGTCAGAGGTGGCTTATATAATTGATAGCCCAATCAGCGATGAGAGTCTTTAATGGTTCATACTCCAGCCGGCGCCAGCTGGAGTATCAATTCCAGCAGAATCCCGATGTCAGCCGGCGCCAGCTGAGAAAGCAGAGTTAGCTGAGCTCCTGATGGACTCCCTGGTGTGGAATGACAAGTTTAAAGAAGTGGATAATATACAGTTCATATGGAAATGATCAGAGAACAGTGAAACAACCCACAATGATATGGGATGTCCCTGTAATGGGGTGGGGACATCCATACAATAGGGTCTTTCAAAGTACCCTTAATTTGGTCCCTTATTGGACCCATTAAATGACCATTAATCTAAAATTTAGCACCATTTTTGGGTTAATGTGAGAAATAATGAAATAAATAATTGACCAATAATGGTCAACTTTGAAACCACCCCCCCCGAAAAACTCGTTAATTGGGCACTTAATGCATTATTTTTTGCTCCTGGAAGCTTCGGGATCCTTTCGGCAGGGTGGCGCCTTTTCAATCTCCGCTCCACTTCGCTATTGTCCCCAACTCCTCATCACCATCACCTGGCATCCTCATCGTTACAAGGGGGTATATCTCTCTCTCTCTCCTGCCGCTCGTTACTTCCCCCATTGCCTCTCGTCGCCCATGGACTGCCGCCGCCTGTACTCGCCTTGCAAGAGGCTTCCCAGCCCCTCGTAGCCAGGCCGCGCACCCTCGCGCCTCGTGCACCTTTGTTCATCGCCACCCCGTCTCCTTCGCATCGCCCATGTCCCTTTCAATGTCAAGATCAAGCTCTCAATGTCCCTTAGCCACCCGTAAGACACCATCGGAGCCCGCGTTTGACAGTGCGCCGCCGTCGGATCCGGAGCAGGATTCTATTTTGTGCGTCATAAGTGTCTCGGCCCCCTTTACTCGTGCGCTCGCTACCTTTCACCTAGTTAATCCGTTTCGGGTTCTCGTTTCCGCACCCATCTCCCGTCTCGTCTTGTTTCGCCTTCCTATGCCACTTCCCTCTATCCCTTTACCTTACTTCTCTATTCCCACCTACTTGTCTGTCTGGGTAGCTACTGTCCTGCTTGTATTTTAAACCTCGCGTTTTGGACTCGGAAATGACAGTCTGGTTTTCCCCCTCTTCCTCTCTCGCTGCGCGTTCGTCCCGGAAGTTAGGCCCTACCGCGGGCACTCGAAGGTCATCGCCGTCGTCTCGTCTCGCCGCTACGGATGGCATCGTCTCGTTCGGTTTCCTCTTCCCCGCTCCCCGCTTCCGTTCCCGTTCCTGTTCCCGGTTTCGTCCGTTCGCACTCGCACCGGCCTTCGCCATTGTGATCGCTCCGGACGTGGCGTACACCGTGCACTCCAAAGTACTTAGTACATAGTCTGTTTTTTTTGTTCGGATCCCATCAGCATGCATATTTAATACAGTCATTGTACTACTTGTGGACTATGAAGGCCCTTCCCTATGCCTCTCTGAACCCGTTGACTTCGCTGGCGTTGGTGTCGTGGTGTCACGGTGCCGAGTCAGTGTCGTAGCACTGGAGCACGGTGTCGGTATCGTGGCCTTGCGACACCATGTCGGTGTTGTGGTGTTGCTGCGCCGTGTTGGTGTTGTAGCGTCACAGCGGCGTCACGGCCTCGCTGCGCCATTCGGTATTGTAGCGTTGCTGCCCCGAGTTGGTGTTGTAGCCTCGCAGCGGTGCCGTATCGATGTCGTGGCCTCGCCGCGTCGTGTTGGTGTCGTGACCTCGCCACGCCATGATGTCAGTATCGTAGCTTTGCCATGTCATGTTGATGTCGTAGCGTTGCCGTGCCGAGTCAGCGTCGTAGCTGCACAGCGGGGCTCACACACCGTGGCAGTGCCATGTCACGGCACCTTTGCGCCATGGCCGAGTCACGGTGAATCTTGCTCACCATAGGCATATCAAGGTGCCAGGTGGAGGTGGCAGCTCCGGGTTTGCGCGCGGCGATGTGGAGGCCTGGTGAGAACCTGTTTGAAACCCGTTTGAAACCTAGAAAGAAAAAAGAAAAGAAAATTGTAGGTTAGTGAAAAGAGGAAGGAACTTAGCTTGAGGGTCCAGTCAACGAGTGTGTCGTCGTATCGTTGACGTTGCTGCGACGTCTGGTCCAGCAAGCTGTGTGCCCACAATACCCCGCCGTAAAATAAAACTCCGATCACTTCCTTTCATGGAACAGGAATAATGGTATTAAGCAAAAAAGGAGCCCAACTCGTCCTTAACACGAAAAATCCCATTATTTAACTCATTTTTATCTCCTGATTTCCGAAATAATGAAGTACAATAATGGGACAAATAAGGGTACTTTGAAAGACCCTAATAGGGGCATTCAAAGTTACCCTTAATTGTTCATTACTTAACCATTATGATATCATTAATGGGAACCATTAATTTGGAAAATGACATCGAAAATGAAACAAATAATGTGATTTTTAAGGATGGGAGGGGCTCCTTTTTGACATAATTCCATTATTTCTATTTTATTAAGGGGGGCTGCAAAAGAATCGGAGTTTTATTTTGTTTTACAACAAAAGCAAATTTGATTATGTTTTATGAGCTCCGAGTCGGAGTTAACAATTTAGTCTAGTGGGGATTGAAAAAAAATTACCCCGGCAAAATGTTGCCAGGGGCTTTGAGACACAAAATTAATGCATTATTATCTCATTATCGACTTTTTTTTGGGGAGGGGGTTTCAAAGTTGGACATTATTGGTCCATTTTTATTTCATTAATTTTCACATTATCATGAGATTTACACCAAAATCGGGCTTAATGGACGTTTTAATGGGTCTAATCAGGGACCCAAATAAGGGAACTTTGAAAGCCCCTAATCTTTCCCTGCAAAGGGAAAATGATCTTTTTCATTACCCAGGCTATTTGTTCAACACCCTCCATTTCTGGAAGATTGAGAGTGTCCATGTCATTGTTGAAGTCATTCAAGAGGGCTCTAGCTGACGGTAATTGTTCTTCCTTTCTCTTCCAAAGTGTCTCCCTCATTGTTGTCCAGGCCTTGTGAACTTGTTTTGTGCTTATCATGGGGTATGTTGACTGGACCCTCTTGGCAATTTCACTTGGACATATCCAGTCAAGGCCATCTTGTACACCATGGCATCGGGGAGGAGAGACATCATGGTATGGTATATGTCTTTTGTGGTGTTCAAGTATAATGGTGATTGTGTGCATCTTTTCTCTGCTCCTGGAACTTTCTTGAAATGAAATATTCAGTTTGCTTTTACATTCATAGCGGCACATCCCCAGGGTGTCCTGGTGCTTGGCACCCTCCTGTTGGCTTGGGCAGCTCTTCTGTCTTCAGCTTTCATCCTGACTGTTACAATCCAGCTGGATTGTTCAAGCCAAAGGCTACTAGGTGTCAGTATTGAGTGCCTGAGTATGCTGACTCAGCACTGGGCTCCAAGGCTGACTTAACAGCAGGGGAGAGGACTGGGCTATCCCTGTGCACAAGGGGTAGACTTGAGACTAACTTAGTCCAAGCGAGAGGAGGGTAAGACTGGCTGGGATTTGTCAAAGACTAGAATGCCAAATACAGGGTACACTACAGCAGACTATATACTAGGAGGCAAAGGTTTACATAAGCTGTAAGCTGTATGCCAGCGCATACTACTGCTGGCAGTACATTCTGGAATGGAGGCACGAGACAGAGAAGACTGTATGAAATACAAGAAGTAAGTAGGGGAGGCAGATACAAGGCAACGAGGCAGGGAGAACCAAGATCGAGTCTGATAATGAGATAACAAGGGTGAAACACAGAACAGTACAGTAGGAAGATCAGATAAGCTGATCTGATATAACCAAAACCTATGAGTCAGTCCAAATTGAGAATGCAAGTTTAGTAATGTCATGTGATCGTGACACTGACAACACCAATATTGGGTTTTGTGGCTGCTCTCAAGAGTTTTGTTGTCTTTTACCCTATTCACATATGTTATTTGTTTCCTTTATTATTTAGACCTTCACTCACCTAAAGCAGTAACCAGTGGCTTTCCAGATATCATGTGCGGTTATGTTGACATGATCCTTATATGAGACAAGTAAATCCACAGGTATGTCATAGCTCCCACAAAAAAAAAGTGCTCTGTTGTTTTAGATACTTTTTCAGCTGCTTTATGGTTGTGATGTTGTCCTCAAACTCAACAGGTGCATTTTCCTAGACACTTTTATTGAAAAATCCTCTGCAATGTTAATAATATTACCCATTTTACTTTCATCAGATGCTGACTCTGTCTTGCTTCTGACATAGATATAGTCAATAGGGCCCTTTGTGGTGGTGTTATGGTTGCCTGGTGGTGTAGCTTGCCGGTGGTGTGGGTCTTCATCATGTTTTTCTCTTTTTTGCTTTTTTTGCACACTGAGCTTGCTAATGTTGTGGCACTTATCACAGGCCTTGTATTTGCAGCCAACTGGGAGGACAGATTTACACTTTGATTGGGAATACTGGTTCTTGGATGACAAGGCAAAGTCATTGGAGGTAGGTGGCATTTGGATAATTAGTTAAAATGTAGGGTACATTGTGCAATGTGTCATTGTTTACTATTCTTACATAATGTAACATAAGGTTAGGTCTTGAGTATGTAAGTGTATTTGGGTCAAAAAGGTACAATTGATGCACGTGATCAGTCACGTGACATGTTAGGGGTGGGGTTGAGGTGGGCCAGTTTGGGGTTACATGGCTTTTCAGGGCAACACATGTTGAATTTGGACATGGCATTGAGAGCTAAGGTGAAGGGCCCACTGATATACTCAGGTAAGTTTCTGACAGGCAGCGACTACTTCAAAGATGTCACAGTCATGTGACACACCATGTAAGTGCTTTCAGATTTGGTGTTGTGACTCGTATCGAGCATGGCTGAGAGCTTGGCAGTGCCAGCACATCTTGCTCACTGCAGTACAACTATAAAGCCTGTAGCAGATTGGCCCATGTATTGTAGCTTGTCTTTGATAAATTCCTAGCAGCATTTTCTCCTCTCCTTTGCCCTCTAAGCAAAGTCCCCAAAACTCACCTTTTCAAACATATTAGGTAACCCTTCCTGGAGTTACCTCAGGATATTCAAGCTTGTGCAACTTCTATCAACAATGAAGCACCTTGTGCCAAATGATCCACTAAGATCATAACAAAAGAGATGTAGGGTCTCCACCTCATTGTGGGCTTCCCCTGGATTCAACAACTTTATTGTGCCATGGAGGCAATAATGATCAAGTCCCTTTCAAAATCTGTAATTACAAGTTCAGAAAAGCCAATTACATTTCTTAAGTATTTAATAGAGGCCAAAACGTTGGGCTATTCTATCCTCCACTATTTTATTAAAACAAATGGCAACCTAGAGACTGAAATGATGGTGGATCTAAAGCACCAGTCATTTATCTCACTTTTGAAATGTAGCACATTGTATTAGGTGATTAGGAAATAGCTCTGCTCAGATATCTACTGCTATGGACATTTATTTCAAGAATATTCAAACTATAGATCACCATTCATGTCAACCTTCCATGATGGCTCCTTTGTAATTGTGGAGTATCCAGAGTCACTTTGTATTAAATCAAAGAGTAATATTCAGGCATGTAAAAACATTCACTCAGATATGTGAAGCAGAATGCAAGAACATCAAACACCATGATTTGGGTGGAATAGGTAAGGAATGTCTAATCATAAGCCAATGTGTAGTGATGATATATCTAATTGTAAGGAGGATAGACACAGCTGATGCTCATAAGGACAACCATAATTGATAATACAACCAAAAATGAGCTTAAAGTGGACTTCCTGCATTTAAATACCTCACAGGATAATGGGTATACATGAAGGGATACAGGGGAAGCACACATGGGATAATGACAAGGTAGGGATATACCACAGGATTGTCTGATTGGATGTGTAGAGATACATGGTGGTTTTCAATCTTTCAAATAATGCAATCAGTCTGTAGGATCTGTAGGAACTCATCATATATTTAAAAGGGTGTGAACTTGTGCTTTAAAGGGTGCAGATATCCTAACTATATATTACATATATTTATTTATTTAGATGAATTAGCAGGTGGACATCTTTATTATAACTCAGAGAATCTCCAGTGTAAGTATAAGCTTTGGACAAATCTTTGCTGCACCCCTTCCAGTGTAAGTCAGAGAAGAGGAACACAGGGTAAGGCAGGAGAAGCAAGCCTCTTGAGTGCTGTTTGTGACAACGGTCCATTTGTTCCCTCTCTGCAGATTTTAGGTGAGTACTGCCACTGTTTTTATGCTATCAACTCTTTCTGACTTCTCTCCAGACCTTGTTGTGATGGCATTCTGCTTGATGAGAATGTCCTTAGACGCAGACTCCAAAGCTGTGTCGAAGGAATCATATATGATATAAACCTTGGATCCCATTTTCAGCCCCCAATGCAAACCAGTTCCAAGCCAAGAGATGACCTGCAACGACAGTCAGTACAACAGTACCAAGAATGGAGTCACATTATCGCCTCTGTGTTTGTCCATGGTGGACAAATGTGGACAGAGATACCGCTCCCGCGTTTGTCCACCATGGACAAACACGGACAGAGATATTGCTCCCATGTTTGTCCATGGTGGACAAACGCAGAGGCGATATTGGTGATAGAGGAGACAGTAAATCTTACCTCGCTGATACCTCGTGGGTACTTATTCGCGATCTTGTGAAGTGCTTCGACAACTGAGGCCATGCCAAGTGGCATCGGGAACTTGTACCCGTGCAGTTTCCACATCATCGCGTATGCAAAGTACTCCCATGCATATGGCGGTGCTGTCTGACTCTTGTTCTGGAGCACCTTGTCCATGCTCATCACATACTTATCGAATCGGTTGTTGTTGTCACTGCTCAGCAGGACAAATAAGGACTCACTCGGCTCCTCGTTGACGTAGTACGCCTCCTTGAAACACTGGTCGATCTTTCCCAGAAGGTCGTGCGTCCAGTCGCTTGCATCGCCCATGTCTTCAAATGTGGTCTTCATCTTTGCCAACTTCTCTCGGATCGCATCCACATCCGCCTCGGTGTTGGCTTCCAGGAGCTGCTGTCCAAGATCCTTGATTCCTTCATACTCCATTGGAGGTCTCGCCGGGTTTGCTACTCGCTCCAGTGTCTCCAAGCTTTTGATGATGAACTTGGAGATCAGCTGTTCCTTGCATTAGTTCTGTTCCAGTAGTTCTTTTGCTTTTGCTCACTGCTCCGTGTGACTCTAGTATTTTCACCAGCTCTGACACTTGGAACCACCGTGCGTGCGTGTAGTGGCACCATATCCGTGACACTGCCACAAGTGCTAGAGTGAACAATGGCACCGAGCACAACTGTCTGTGGCCCACCCAGTCTCGCGACTCTTTGAATGTGTCTGCCTTCTTTTTCGCCTTCTTCATGAAAGTCTGGTAGAGTGCTGCTGCATCCAGGTTCTTCCCCCGGTCCTTTCGGTGCATCACCTAATCCCCTGGAAAGTTATAACTAGATATAATAGTTTACAGATGTTACAAATATCCCAAGACCACTACAATCTTTGTGATATTGTCATAATCTCCCTTACCACTTTGTATCTACAACACAGTACTTTATACAAATTATAATACTGTTGTAATTTCCTTGATTACTCAGTATCACTATGACATGATTGTATACAAATTATAATACTGTTGTAATTTTCCTGACAACTCAGTATCGCTATGACATGATTATATACTGATTATAATACCCACTCAAAATAAGATTTTGTTGTAATATAGTTGTGGCTCCCTAACACTGGTTGTTGTCATGGTGTGATATCACTGCCATCTTCATATTGAATTTCTGCCTTGCTATATAAATAAAACATAGTTGGTTGAGTATACAAGACTTATTGGTGTAGTGGTTGATGTTCAATCCCGGAAAATAAGTCAACAAGTCACATGATGTGGTCATGGGTTCACATCCCAAGCAAGGCAGTTTATAATGTACCTTTCAGATGCAATAATTAATAGTTAATAATTAATAATAATAGATAAGATAGATAAGATAGGTAACAAATAATTAAAGGTGCAAATAAATGGTGAAATTATGTCATCTGACAAGTACTACAAATCAAATTTTATCTTTTTGTGACCCCAAATATTAGCACAGTGTAGTGCTCATTGTAATGGTGATATAAGGTTGTTATTATACTTGCATAATATCAGTCTGGTAGCTACGCCAAGATATAATGGTTTTTTGTGTATTACAACATATTTTAGTGATTATAACTTGTTATAACAGCATTACAATTTCCTGAGGACTTAGGTGATGTGACTCATGTCCTCCTTGTATGCGTCCTTCAGCTCATCCACAATCTCGATTAGCAGTTCCTCTTCTGTCGCCATTCGCGTGTCTTTCATCTTGTTTCTGCTAAGGAATCTGTAGATCGCGGTCACCTTTGCTGCTGAGTACGTGTCAATTTTCTCTGTCCACATCCTCGCTGTCAGCCTTCCTCTATTCCCTCTCCGCTCTGCACTCACCTCGGTCATACAACCTCACTGCCCACATGCTGTCCGTCAAGATCTTCTCCTCCATCTCCCACACCACTTTCCTCATCTTTTCCACCTCCTCGTCATCCTCCCCCCCTTTCCCCTCTTTCTTCGCTACTTGGGTCTTCATCTTGTCCACCTCCTTCTGTTTTCCTTTCATGTGTCTGAGCAGTGCTTGCCTCCGGTGATTGCCCCCCAGCATCCACAGATTGTCAGTACCAATCTCCTCCTTCCCTTGCTCTGTGAATTTAATCGTCGCTACCTTATTCACATTTTTGCCTTCTACCAATGGCACCATCTCTGAGGCGTTCGCGATCCAGCTCCTCTTGACCACTACGTCCACCGCCGTCCCATCCAGGCAGTTTTCCAGGCAAGCACTGTACGCTTCCATTAGCAACTTCACCCACTCTTCGTTTACCACGTCTGACAGCCCTCACTTGCAGGCTGGAGACCACAGGGTGATACTCCTACCCTCCTCCTCTGCCATTGCCCTTTGTCAACCTTAGGCCACCCTTTGGGGTGAGCCGCATTCAAGAGCCTTTAGTAAAATTTGAGAGGTCCTGATTTCTTATCAATGGAATAACAATTTTTGTGTAAGCGAGGATTGTCTCACAAGTAGTGTTGTCACAAGTTAAAGTTCACACCAGTGTGAGCTCTAACTTAGATCAGACTTTTAACAACTTTAACTTGAGAGTACATACTAAGGTATGACAGGGGCCCCAGGTTTTTTCAGCCATCCATACCCATATCTGTGAATAGGTTGAGGGTGTTTCTCAGAAATATTCTCCCAAGCTGACATAAATATCTCAAACAAAGGAATGGTGCTAGACTTAATTTGCTGTCCTTGTCTTGTGAGGCATCTAGGGTTGATCAATGATCAGTAGAGTTTCAAAGATTTGAATCACAGTTTCCAAAAATAAGTTCCAAGTCTTGAATGTCCACATCTTTATTACATTTATATTTAAAAATTAATAATTGAGATATAACATAATTGTAATATTATTAAAATTAAAACTGAATAATGACTTTTACAAACAATTCATAAAACACAGATAAATTCAGAAAGTTTTATGTCATCATTAAAATAATTTACATTCACTAATTATGTATTTAATTTGCAACAAATTCATTATATCACTGATTTTTACATCTTTTATTAAATAGCCACACTCAATTCCAATCATTCAAAATAAAAATAAAAATATTTAGAAAAGAAGTAAATTGTCATTTTTGAAACAGTAAATTGTCATTTTGAAACAGTAATTTAAATGAGTATATTTCTCTAATGTATAGACAATTTTTAAATACATTATAATATCATTTGATTTTAATAATATAATTAAAACCAATCAATGTAAGATTAGTATAAAAATATTTTGTTTTTGCAGTTAATATCACTTTACCACCCTCAGGCTCCTATTGAAGGGATAAGGTTGCAAAAGATGCCTCTCAATGTATAGAGTGCAACTATATTTGCTTGACAGAGTCTTCTATGAGGCATCACTGGTCAACAAAACACAAGTCTCAAATGGCAATGACCAGTAAAGAGCATCACTCCTTCAAAGTGAAACCTCAAACTATTTTTCCCTTATCATAGTGGTCATAGGTGCTTCTTTTGGGTGGACTCTAGTCTTAGAGGGGCTGTGTTGGACAATCAGATCAAACTGTTTTTGAAACAGTATGATAGTCAAATAGACCTTCCTTCTTTTATTGCCCCTCCTACTAGAGATCATGACTTTACAACCCTGGTCAAGGAGCTAGGATGCATGTGAATAAGGTAATGAGGAAGGTGCTTTGCCATCTCAGGTGAAAGGAGACTGGGAATAAAGAAGGCAGAGTGGCTAGTTAAGTTCTCTGTCTTTGTTGCATAAATAATTCATCAAATTTGGCCTAAAACAAGAAAGACATTTCTATGTCTATGACCCTTAAAGTGAAGATGGTATACTATAGATAGGAGGTGAGACCAGAGACATTTGTGAAATAGGCAACCTGTGTAAGGTAACACTCACTTGTCACAATTCCTTCAAACAGAACTGGTTCATTCACATCTGCCTACACAGTACCACCTATTATCCATGGACCATCCTCCACTCTCTTCATCCACAAATGGCTTCTCAAAACCATTGAGCATCCTCTCACTTGATGAGTCTTCTGACTTACAAGCTGCCCTTGAGCTGGCCTTTTTCTCAGAGGCTGAGGCTAGTGAGGACCAGCTAACTCATGAGGCTTCTACTTCCACACCACCACCCCTTGCTCCTCAGCTTCTTTTTGATACCTTATCGCCTTTCCAACCCCACACATCTAGTTAACAACCCCATATGGTTCTATTTTCTGCACAACTAAGAGAGGACTAACTGGCACTTAGCTGCATTCTAGGCATAGGCAGCATAAGTATTATTATTTTTAAAAGTTCAAACAGAGTCTGATGGTGTTTCTATTTTAAAAGTCCCAAACCTCAAGTTTGTTCAAATATGATCAAGAGGGCATGCTAACATAAGGGCCCAGTGCCTACACAGGTAGTTTCAAAGCCTTAGATCTTAGCCATAATAAGGGTGAATGGACCAGTCCTAGATATGAGTCATCAGCTCAAGGAGAGGACAGCTTAGAGGGTCTCCTCTTATCACGACTGATGCAGAAGAGGACACAGGGAAGCTTGACACTTCTTCAACCTGCCATGTCAACATCAACGATGTGCATAGCTCCTTTTACATTTTCAAGCCTATCTCATGTTCAATGATAGTGAATAACCCAAGTTATCACAAAACCAATCTTGGATGCAACAGTGGCCACAAAATCAAAGGTTGGTGGAGTCAAACCTGATGGTCAGTGACTTCTGGGATTTTTGGAGGAAGACAGAAAACCCAATTCTTTTTTTTTCTTTTAAAACTCCTGCTGGGTTTTTCCCAGTGTGTTGTGATCATGAGGCTGTAGGTGCCAGGCTCCCAACACCAGAGTGAAGCCTGACAAAGTGCCAGGAACTTCTTGGGGGGAAATCCATTTATGGAGACTTTCTCACTGGACACTCTGGGTGCTGCAGTGTGGGAAGTACTGTGGGACTCAGCTCACCAGCAATACCCACTAAAAACCCCCAAGTGGTTTAAACTGGGATTTGAACCTGGGACCCTCTTGCCCAAGGCTGGCAACTGCCAAAGCAACCCCAGGGGTGGTGGCACATCCACTAAGCCACTGCACCCCCAAAAACTCCATTCATTGATGGTGGTGACTGACAACAAGAATAGCAAGGTGACTATTTGCTGTTGCATGTATCTTAGCTTGTGTTGTCCAAGCAATGTATTAAATTACTTATTAGTATAAAGAAAAATAATGAATAAATAAAGGTAAACAAAATTCTTTACTTAATTGTTATCTTACCAGCTATTTCTTAATTTTATTGTAATTTTAAACATTTTTATTCACCCCTACTTAAAATTAAACATAATTTTAACAAAAATAAATAGATAGTTTTTATATATATTAAATTATGAAGTTGGTGTATTTTTGGTTATTTAATAGTGAATAAATAGATTAAATAAATAAAAATTATAAAAAAATAATTGTTTTCATTAAAATATTTTTAAATTGTACAAAAACAAAAAAAACAAAAAAGCTGTTAGACTTCCTAAAATGAAAGCATATTTATTATTTATATTTTATTAAAATTTATGTAGAAACCAAAAATCAATTAATTAATTAATAAGAATAAAAATAAATTAGTGTGGCCCACAAGGTGATCTGTTTTTTTATTTTTTAAAAAGGCCCACCAATATCAGAAAACTGCTCAAGTACAGTAATCATGTTAGTGATACATATACAGAGAGAGAAGTAAATTGTGATGAAACTACACTCCAGTTCCTTGTCTTAAATTTTTTGGCCAATCTCTCTTTGTGACAGTCTTGTTACACCACTGCTAGGGCGTCCTGTATCTGTAATGATCCCAAGCTCAACAGCTTAAGGTGATTGAGTCAGCTGGAGGTCAACACCTCTATGTGCCTATTTACCTCCCCACATATTTGCTGGACTTCAACCTGATTGAATTGGTGTTCTTGTCCATCAAGGCATAGCTGCATGCAAATCATGCTCAGGTCAATGCAGATCTCGAGACCGGTAACAGAAATGTCTATGACACATTCTGGCAGGCCATCCACTCTGTCATGGCAGATGATGCAAAGGGCTGGTACAACCACTGTGGGTACCAAGTCCCTCCATAGTTTTTTTTTGTATCTACTGGTGCATGCATAAATACATGACTCAGACTATTGGAGCCTATGTACAGCAGTACAGGTGCATCAAACCCCAAAAGTTGAGGGAAAGCTATCGCCTGCGTTCTACAATGTGTGTACTTTGGCTGGGACTGTGGGATAGCTGACAAAGCTACCTCACACTTCATATGATGTGGCCCTGTACAATGCTGCCCTATCACCATCCTTGTCTGACTTGGCCCCATCTGCCAATAGTCTCCCCATCTGAAACTTTGATCACCTCATCTGTGAGAACTTCTTTGATCTTTGGGACCCTCTCTTCCAGATCCTGCAATACCACCTCTTGTTGAGAAAGTTTACAGGTGCCCAAGTTGTCAACCCTTGTCTCCACCAAACCAAGAGGGATGAAGAGGTTTTCACAAAACTGGTGGAAGTGGAGGGCAAGATCACGTCCAAGGCCCCCAAATGATGCCAGGAGTTCAACTGGTAGTGAGTACAGGTCCACTGAATCCTTGATACTGAGGTCGACAAACTCTTCCCTTATATCAACATAACTCAGGCTGGCAGCCAGTTCATATTTGTCCATGAGCCATCAGGAGCTCCATCAGTGTTGGTACCCTCAATTCTGCAAGGCAGTCAAGAAGGACCAAAAAGTGAGAGGGCCGCAGACCTCCTGCAGGTCATAGCATACTGGGTCCCATGACACTCAATGGCATGGTATACAGGGGGTTATCATTGACATGAGCCAGATGTGATGGACCTAGAGTGGGCATCAACGCAGCCAAGACACAGTGTGTTGTTGGCACTGTGGAGTCCCCTGCAATATTGACAGAAACATGCACCTCAAGCGTCACACAAATGGTCTGACCTCTTTTTGCAGGTCGGTGGTCAAACTTGTTGACATTTGGTGATGTATGAATTGTTGCTTTTCCAAGCAACTGGAAAACTAGGTGAGTTTCTCATTGCATTTGCTCATTTTTGCAGTGCTTACCATGTGCTTTGCCCACAATGTCAGGTCCTCATAGGTCAACTCCTTGTGCCCTCTGCTTGTGTCCCCTGCCAACTCCTTGACCAAACAGTATACCTTTCCCCCAGAATGGAGTGCCTGTTGCAGGCAAGGTGTTGCTGCAGCTTGATGAGGCAGTCCAGCTGCTGCATCATGTCTGGACTCAGCGCTGGGAGAGTGTTGTCTTTGCAATGGTGATACAACCACACTCTCCCTGGGCCCTGAAAAGGCTAATTTTGCATTTTATAGCTCTCTCTTTACTTACTCACACTCAGCCACACTCATCCATGCTTTGTGCACTTTCTAAGTGTCGCTTTCCCACATGCTTCCATGCTTTCCCATGCTCTCTGTGCGTGCTCGGTCTCCCACTTGCCCTGGACTCTCCCCTTCGCATTTTAGCTTTCCCCTGTTTATCTAATGCACCCCATTCCTTAGCTTCCCTAGTATATAGGCCATGTAATTGCAACTTTACACCTCAGGTTATAGCAGAGAGTTTCCCTCACAGACTTCAGACTTTTGAGCTCAGTGTCACTCACTCCCTTGTGTTCCCAGCATGCCATACCTGTGTGTGGCCTTAGCAACTCTTTCCTGATGTGTTCCCGACCCTGGCGGCCACTCATACAATGTTTCATGCCATGCCGAAGCATGTGCGACCATTGACAATCACCTACAACCAATCAACCCCGTTTCCATTCCCTACCATGCTGCACTCGTGTGTGGCTCCAGCCATTTGACATTGACACATCCGCAACCACCATGGACCCCTATGCAACATCTCGCACCCTGCAGAGGCCTGTGTTACATGCTGTGTCGCCTTTGCACCCCCAATTCCTTCTCAGACTGTTTCCTAACACTTAGGGACAGTTTAGTGTATCAACAGTGTTTCTCCTTCCCCTTCCCCTTCCCCTTCCCCTTCCCCTTCCTCTTGGACTTCACACATGCAGATTCATGCTGCAGGTTGCAAAGGTCAGTTCATTATATCATTCCTATGTACCTTATGACTCACCATATCTTTGACCTCCATTGACACTGCACATGTCTGTGCCAAACGCACCTTTCCCACCAGTCAGGCAATCCTATCTGCCCAGTTATATTGAGATGCAAGGTCTTTCCATGCGCTGCCTTCTCCACTGATCTGGATCACAATGTGGACCATGCTGTGGGGCCTATCAAGTTGACAAAGCACCTCCCCAAGGAAATCTAGCCACTTCATGTCAGTCTGCGTGGTGAATGTGTGTTTCATGTAGCCATCAACCACCTCAGTCTGGAATTGCCAGACTTCAAGCTGTCAACAATCTGCTTCCCAGCATGAAGGTATGTGACGCTCACCTCCATTGCTGACTTCTCTGTTGGGGTAGGGTCTGGCCGGCTGGGCACCCAGAGTTGATGACAGGGAAGTGTTGTTTGTGCCCACATCCCCATCTCTCACAGTCAGGAACAGACTGGGTGGAGGAGCCATGGGGTATTGGGCATAACCCCATGGCTGGAAAGGTGCAGTGCCGATGCCTGCACCATATGGAGAATGATGCAGGACTGGTTGATATGGAGGAGGGTAGGGCATTGCACCATATGGATGCATGTAGGTCAGCAGTGGGTTCATAGCCAGACCAGCCAAGCTGTACTGACTGGGAGGCCCTCCCATCAGCAGCTAGTGTTTTGAAGTTCAGTCAGGTCCAGTTTTCAAGCCAAAATTTCAATGACTGTAACCATAACCGGTCACTCATCTCACATGAAAGTGGCTTAACCATTATCCTGAAAATAATAAGTAATGAGGAAAGCATCAGAAAGACGAAGGCACATACCTGCCACCATGTGACAACATCAGTATCTTTTGTAACATTGGCAGGTAAGTCCTTGAGGTACTGGCAAATTTCAGCTTGCTGTCCTTCCTCTTGTTCTCCAGAGACAAGGGTAAGGCAGTGTCGATCAAATTCAGAGGCGATTGACTCGTCTTGTTCTTCTGCCAGTGCTGTGATGGGTGAGGGATATTGGCCCTTGCCTGTGGTCCTTGGGTGTGTGTTCCAGTACCACTCAATCCATAAATACTTTGTAAATATTATATTGCCTTTGGGTTGGTTTAGGGGAACATTACGCACTGTCTTCTCAAGGATCTTGCAAGCCTCGTCCTGCCAGTTCTTTGCATGTTGGTTTCCTTCCCTATGCTCAGCCTCCTGCTCCCTTTCGCCACCCCACATGAGTTCAATATATGCTAGTTTGTAATAGGGGTGAAGGGCTACAAATAATGAGCGATCTAAATCACTATTGAGAGATGGTAGTACTTACTGAGTGCAATGATATATGCAGGTTTCTCATCAAAGCAGGAATAGTATTTCTTGATCTTTGCTAGTGTTTTAAGGTTCAGTCCATAGGACCAGAAAAAGACCAGGACCCAACTGGACTGGACCATCGGTTGTGGTTGCACCCTTTCTGGACTTAGCCCAGTTGCGGTTGCCTATTTTCAACAAATAATCTGCAACAACAAAAGACTGGTTGAAACCGGTCTTTACAGCAACCAACCAAAATCCCATTCACACCTTGATTCACACATTCGGACAGTGTTTTCATGCATGATATATTAGTTATTATTGTACTACTTGTAACCTAAGAACTGTCATAGTGTCATGGGTGGAGCTTGCATGCCATGTCAGTGTAGTGGCACTGCATCAATGCGATGGTGTCGCAGTGTTGCATCAATGCTGTGGTGTTGCTGTGCCACATCAATGCTGTGGTGTTGAGATGCCATGTCAATGTTGTGGTGTTGCAGTGTTGCATTGGAGTCATGTTGTTGCCATGTCGATGCCATGGTGTTGCTGTGCTGTGTCAATGCCATGGTGTTGCTGTGACAGGTCGATGCCATGGTATTGCTGTGCTGCATTGACACTGTGGAGTTGAGGTGCCACATCGGAGTTGTGGAGTCAAGGCACTGTGTTGATGTTGTGGTGTCACAGTGCCACATTTGTCACAATCACAGATCAGATCATGCCATCGATTGTTTCACACTATTATTACTTCTAGGAGCTTCTGGAATAGGTCTTGAAATAGGTTTCTCTTTAGAATTCCTGCCAGCGCATTGTATTTGCTGGCACTTACACGTCCCCCGAAAAATAGCACAGAAAATACATAGTTTGTAAGATATATAAGGAGCTTGTAGTGTACACTGTATTCTCCATTTGAGTCTTTGAATCATATAGCCCAACTTCTCCTGTCTCCCCTTGTCCCCTCTGCTTTGCTGCAGAGTCATTGTCCGCTCTCTCGCTTAGTCAGCGACCCGGCCCGTTGGCCCGCCCAGAGTCCCTTGGACTGTAAACGATTCCCTTGAACTCCCGCGAGCCGCTGCTCGACCGCCAGATAACGCGTAGATCTTGAGACGATCCGGGTGATTGTAAAAACATTGATGTCATGATGTCATGGCACCACATCAATACTGTGGTGTTGCTGCACTGCGTCAATGTTGTGGTGTGTAGTGCTGTGTCAGAGTTGTGGTCTCACAGCACTGTGTCAATGCCATGGCCATGGCCATTCTTGCATGAGATGCCACTGGCAGTAAAACCTAGAGACGAAAAGAGTAAAGTGCTGTAACACTGTATGTAGTTACAAGTTAGCTAGAAGGATAAGGAAATACACTTAGCTTCTTGAGAGTTCCCTGTGCCAAAGCAAAGCAATCGACAAGCACTGACTTGGAGCATTGATGTGTTGAAGCGACTATGGTGGTTGTGTGTTGATGCATTGACACGTTGGCCATAGTTGACCTCTGGTCTGGCAAAACCCACAAATTGGTCAGCCCATGATGACAAATCATATCTGGTTGCAACAAAGACTGGCAACTGGGTTTTTAATGGCAACCAGACCAATTAGGACTGGTCCATAGTGGTCCTGGCCAGTAGTGTTGCTGTGGCTTGGCTCAAAATGGCTGGGCCATTTTCAGCCAAGCCAAGCTGAGATATTGGCTTGTGACCAAAACTGGCTCAGCTCAGCTCCGGAGCTGGCTGAACTGGGCTGAGCCAGGCTCAATTAGGCATGACTAGATTAGGCTGTTGAGCAGGGCTCGTGAGTTGGGCAAATAGGAAAACATATTGCTTTTGGTATTCTGCCTGGCTCAGCCAGGAACGAGCTGGAAAACTGGGTGAGTCCTCCGGCCTTTTCGCTTCCTCCGCTCATCCACCATTGCCTCCTTCATGTCACCCTCCCCTGTCCTGCTCCTCTCAATACTCTATCCCCACTCTGGTGCCACCGTTGGTGCACAGACTTGCCCACCATCTTCGTGTCGTCATTATGCTGTCAGCACTGTCAATGCGCTGACTGCTCATTGTCTGTGCACTACAGCAGTCTGCACGCTCCCTTGCCTGTGCTCCTGCGCAGCTCATCCTCCCTGACCTAACCCTGTTCGCAGGTATACAACCACACTCTGGCCCCACATCTGAGCCAGGCTTCGGCCCATTGAATGAAGATAAGTTTCCTTTTTTTCTCTTTTCATTGCTGTGCCGCAGAGTCCCCCACACTCTCCACCTGTCCTCAAACCATCTTTCCAGTGCATGCAAGAAGTGTACCCCACACCTGGCACCCTTGCAACACACAGTGAATGAAGAATTTCTTTCTTTCTTTTCTCACTGTGCTGCAGAGCCCTTGTCATTCCTCCACCCGTCCTCAAACCACGCCTCTCCAGTGCATGCAAGAAGGCATCCCAGGCCTCACCTCAACTCACACAAGCTGCCGCTGAGCCACATGGAACTCTATAGCCACCGCCTCTACCATTCGATGCGAGTCCACCACCTCTGTTACGACCTCAATGGGTCGTCGATCCAAAGGGTACTAGTTGGAGTAATGGAGGGCTTTGAGGGTCAACTTCGTGAAGTCAAACAAGAAGACTTCTGTTGGAAGGTTTTGGTCACTTTGCACAGAAGAGGGAGCAAAGGGGAACTGGAGTCGAGAATGGATTCAAAGACTAGCTAACAAATACAAGCTAGTCTACCTCATATTTATACAAGTCGTACAAGTACTGGAGTTTACTACGATTTTACGGTTATACGAGAGTAACACAACACGAGATGATACGTACATGCCAGCAGAACAAGACCTCTGCTGGTGTTTCTGCGCTGGCGATGAGTTGGCAAACTTGATTACAAAGAAGCACCTTCTGTTCTGGGACGCGTGATGTGGCAGGTCACGTGACCATGACATACGCCCCCTTCTTGCCATGTTTGTCTCAAACGATCAATTGTGGATATGGCTGCGATAACAAGACCAGTTGATGCAGTCGTCGTCAGATTCAGTTTCGGGTGCCCTTCTGCGGTCTGCGCAGTGAGGGGATCGTGCGCATGTGCGTGAGGCCACAGTGGATGAGGTGGTGTCACTGTTGCGTGGGGGTCTCATGGGACACGTGGGAGTGCTGGCGTGGTGGTGGTAAGGCGTTGGTCGTGCGTTGGTAGTTTGCCTGTGCAGTGGCAATGGTGGGGCAGGTAACAGAAGTGTGGCAATGCGATCCTGCCATTCACAATACATGCGACGGTGGACATGGGCAAGGGGAACGATGCAGCACGTCTTGCTGACACATCGTCCATGTGGCGTAGGGCACTCAAATGAGAGGTGCTCGGTCATCGCGCAATAGAAGCATGGGCGGGTCTGATATGGTTGTTCTTCATCTGTGAGGCATGGCTGTTCATGTGTGACTGGGGGCGCAAAAGGCTGTGGTGGGGGTGCCACACTGGCTACTGGTGCTGGTGGAGGTGGGACGGGAAGGCAGCGGGCCCATCATCGGCATTGGTGTGGGTCGTGATGCGTGCCCCAAGGTGTTCTGCATAATTTAGGGCCACGTGTGTGAGCATAGTGGGCAGGGGATCGGGTAGGAATGGCTCAAGGCACATTGGTATGTTAGCCGCCTTCAGGCAGCAGTCCAGCCCACATGCACACCCCGTCCAGTCCTCCCATTGTCGTTTAAGATTGTGCATGCATCCAAGCAGCTATTCCTTTCGCTGTACGTACTTCCTATACTGGATCACGTCGGTGCAGACCCCAGGGTTGCCAAGATGTGCAAGGGCTAGGTCAATGTTGTGATGCAACGCGTGTTGCGCGTCGTACAGCTCGAGGCTGTCGTCATCCAGGGTGTGCTCATTGTCAGGTTGTGGGTTGGCATACAGTCCGCGGCTGTACGCAGGACGTCCTGCACCCTTGGAGCCCAGGATCGTAGGGTGGTCTTTGGCATTGAGCGTAAACTGCAGGTAACACGCCTGCCCATGTCCTCCCCCAACCAGGGGGATATCCATCGGGTACAGTTTGTCAGGGAGCGCATGTCACCAGCCACTACCTGGTACCTCCTCGTCTCCTGGGATGTCAGCCTCAGGTAGCCCTAAATCAAGGGGCTCATCGTGTGTGAGGGCGTTGCCACCCAGTATGATGTTCTGTGCATCTCCAGCCTGTGCTTCTTTGGCGCAGAGGCGCATCACCGCCTCATGTTGCAGGCTTAGTCGGCACCAAGTTTGGGTCTGCGAGATGCAAATGTGGAGACCATTCTGAACAAACATACTGTGGCCCCACATGTCTTCACGCGACTGCGGTGGGTTGGCTTGCGTGTCATACATTGGGCCAACTGTGGCCCACGCGGCAACTTGGTCCTTGATGTCATTGATGATGTCGGGCATGAGTTCGTCATCATGTATGGGGGGAAAGACTTGTGGTCTGGTTGGGACAGGAGCAGGAATGTTAGCCATAGGAGTAGCGGGGAGGAGTTCGAGATATGCAGAATGACTCCTTCAGCTCCTCTGATATTCTGCACACCCAGAGAGTGACAGGGAACAGCCTGTTAAGTCGGGCTTTTCTATCACCCCTCAAGACAGAGATGTTTTACAGGAATATCTTCAAGAGTTTCAAGAGGCCAATACAGATGATCGGACTAGGATTGTTGAGAAGGCCATGGTGAAAGTATATCATCTCCGCCCGGTTAATACACCCTTTGACAAGAAGGATGCAAGCAAGGTGTGTCTTGGGTATGCAGACATAATGACATCCCTTATTCTGCATTCCAGAAAATTTAGAAATGGTTTTACAACCACTATGCCCGCCCCAGGCGTCAATACATCAAATTCACCCGCAAATGGTCCGCCTGCAATGCATTCTATCATCTGAACCGAGATGAGGTCTTGAAGCATGCAAAGGAGACCTCTGGGATAGAACTGGGAGATCCTGCATTCTTGGGAGCCCTTCAAGACGCAACAACTACCTTGTGGACTGAGCTATCTCCTGAGGTTCAAGAGGATTATGTAAAGGCTGCTAAGGAATGGTCAGAAGAGACACCACCGAAGGATGTTCAATCGAGGTATGCCAGTATTTGTATCATGTATCAATCAATTCCTCAATTCCTCACATATCTCCTTTATAGAATGGCATCCTCTATGCGTGAGCGGATCATCGAGGACTTTCAAAGTCAGCTCTATAAGACATGCGGAATCCGCTCCATTGTCCTCACAGCATATGAGAGTGAAGACAACAACCTTAAGATAGGCTTGTAAGTAATCAAATATACACACATCCCTTACTATGTCCCTTGATATGTCCTCTGATTATTGGTGCAACCAATTTCAGTAATGATGTGAGCAGTGTATTGGAAGATGGAAAGGACTTTCAGAAGTACTGCCCAGACTGGAAGAGTGCTGCACTCTGGGAGCAGTGGATTGGATTTGGGAAGAAGTGCTTTGCAAAAGGTATGACCAGCCTTTCATCTATGGTGATCACATATCATCAATGAATATTTCAGACACTGTGCAGGAACCACCTCCGAAGAAGGACCACTCCAGGACTTTAAACACCCCAATTCACATTGTATTTGATAAAGATGGATGTCCCTGAACTTCCAAAGGTTACCATGTTCGATGGATATAAGGCCAAAGCTGTTCAGTCATTGCTCAGGGAGTATTGTACTGAACATATCCGTGAGCCATTCTTTCAATACATGTGCAGCAGGATATAACAAATATGAAGTAGGGTTTGTCACCAGAAATAAGAAGCAGACCATTCCATGGGGAGTAATTGGTCAAGGACCCATCCTCCTGGATCTTGAGGAATGTATTCCGAAAGAGTTTGTGTGGAAGGACCCATCCAAGATCCAGATTGGAGAGATCTTCCGCCTTCTGTGCCATTGGAAGGAGAGACAAGACCAAGGCATTGGTCCCCTAATGTGGGTTCCAACCTCCCCCCTCTTCCGAGATGTAGAACATCCTCCTCGGCATAAGCGACATCTCCGACGTGCTAGAGCACAGCAATCAAACTGCATCTGATCAAGAGTCCTTCAACCTTAGCAATTTTGGGGACTCCAATCCAGCGAGTAGCAGCACCGATGAGCGTTCATCCGACTCATCTGATTCTGATCCTCCTCATAATCGGACCTCCGATGGAGAGCATGAGACGACTGAACCTTCAAGCAAATCATCAAGCAGTGATGAATCATCTGACCTCCTCCCTTTCGTGAGCCTGGGGAGCAAAGTGATCCTGGTGAGTAATGCTGCTATTATTATGTTGTTCATATGTTAATGGTACATGTCTAGGGAGTGACGGAATTCCCGGTGAGTAATGCTGCTATTATTCTGTTTTTCATATGTTAATGGTGCATCTCTAGGGAGTGATGGACTTCCGGGTGAGAAATGCTGCTATTATTCTGTTCTTCATTTGTTAATGGTACATGTCTAGGGAGTGACAGAATTCCTCACTCTCCAGGACATAATTATCAAGGGTAGTGCATAACATGGGTTTGTAAACCCGCGCGGGTACGCGGGTACCCGCTATGCCGGGTATGGGTGTGGGTACGATTTCGGTACCCGTTGAGAACCCGTACCCATACGATGGTTTGGCGGGTTTTTCGAGTAAACAACGACTTTTATTTACTAGACTTAGACATACATTTGTACATATACTAGCCTACTACTAACTACTACTACTACTCATGACGAATGCCCTCCGCGGACTCGGAGCCGCCGTCGCGTCCGAGTCATGGTGTCGGTGTGTCATGGTGTCGGTGGTGTCGTGGTGTCGGTGTTCGTGGTGTCAGTGTATCGTGGTGTCGGCGTGTCGCGTTGTTGTCGTGTCACGCTGTCTGAGTCCCCGTTGACATCGTCGTTGTCGTTGTCGTTGTCAGTCGACATCGTCTTGCTGTCGTCGATGGCGGGGCCTTGGCGGCGGCAGTTGCGGTTGGTATCGACTCGTCGTGGACTTGTGGACCTTGTGGACGTCGTTGACTGTGCACGCGAAACGGTGGGGACGGCGGTGGGGTGATGCCATCTTCTCTGGTTGAGGTGTGTACACCTGCAGATGGATGTCAGCAGGACATAAGAACTCACCCGAAAGCGATAACTTAGCAGTACTGTAGTAATGATGATGGCCGACGGCATGGACGATGATAAGGTGACTAAGCAAGGTAAATAGAACAAAACCGGCAATCACCGGCTAGAACCAGAATTGGGAACGCATGCTTTCACTGTATGGCCTGCACCACGACAGCATCAACCAGCGCCACATGCGCTGCTGACCACTGACAACCCAACAGCGACAAGACTTCGCCGACGCACCAGCCCCCAGCCGAACTAGCCACCAACCGCCAGCGGCGTACCAACACAAGTCCCAAATGCGACGGCGGCGGCACCCCAACAACAGCTATGACCAAGGCTACGACACCATCGGCAGGATCAACGGCGATGCAGCGGCGACGATTCCACGACGATCAGCATACAACTCCGAGCGACTCGACCACAGACGACAGGATGAAGGGCTGACTGACAAGGCAACGAACTGTCGACCACTGACGACGACGCAACAAACGACGGTGGCGATGCGACGACAGCTGGGGGACAATGACGATGCAGCGGGTTTTTGTAGATTACAGAAGGGACGATGTATTTGAGTAGACGTAGTACTAGTACAAATATTAAATGCCAAATTCCGAGCTCACGACACGTCGCGCAGCATTCGCGTTGAGGTTATCACGCTGACCCGCAGTGCTGACCCGCGTGGGTTCCGGTCCCCTGCGCGACCCGCCGGAACCCATACCCGTGTCCACCGGAACCCATACCCGTGAGCCCGGGTACGGGTTTCTGGTGGGTGTGGGTGCGGGTAGAGGTCATGTCACCCATGGGTTACCCATGTTATGCCCTACCTTGAAGACTACGACTCCTATACACCTCATGAAGGAGTAGAAGTTCTTCTTGGAGACAACTCTCTGCTCAAGAGTGTTGGCACAGGTTCTATTACAATCCACACCAACAGAGGTTATGACCTCAAAATATCAAATGTGCACCATCTCCCCAATACACACTCGCATATACTATCCACGCCTGCCCTAACTAAAAAAGGCGCCATCATCAGCTTTGATTCCACCTCTTTCGCTATCAGATTCAATGGGGAAACCATTGCGGAAGGACACAAGGCTTCTGGCCTATATTGGCTAGACGGACATCACATGAATTCAGTCCGAGCACCTGCATCTGCTAGCCTTGATGTCTGGCATCAGCACATGGGACATATGTCCAAAGACGCGCTCAAAAGATATGCTCAAGACTCTGTAAAGGGTCTCAACATTAACAATTCTCCTGTGGAAGATGGGCTTTGCCATGGCTGTGAAGCCAGCAAATCTACCCGTCTACCATTTCCACCTTCTATGAAGCATGCACAAGAACCCCTTGAAGTCATTCACAGTGACCTTGTTGGCCCTATGCAGAGTAACTCTATTCAGGGCAACAGATATTTCGCCACGTTCATAGACGACTTCTCGAAAGCTGCAGTTGTCGTCTTTATGAAATCAAAGGACCAGTTTAAGGACGCCTTCCTACACTATAAGGCATGGGCTGAAAAACAACTAAATAAGCCCATCAAAACCTTACATTCGGACCGTGGTGGCGAGTATGTCAACAATGACTTAAAGCACATCCTTCTAGAAGCAGGAATTGAGCATACTCTTACAATGCCTCATTCTCCACAACAGAATGGGAGAGCCGAGCGTTTTAACCTGTACGGTTATGGAAAAAGGCACCAGCATGCTTCATCATGTGGGCCTTAGCCTTGGCTTCTGGGAACAAGCAGTCCAAACTGCTGTGCAAATATATAACCGCACTCCCACTCGTTCTAATCAGTGGAAAACTCCGCTGGAGCTCTGGGATGGTACAGTCCCAGATGTCTCTTACTTTAGAGTATTTGGCTGCAAAGCCTACTATCATGTACCCGAACACAACCGGCGCAAACTAGATCCTAAGTCAAAGGAAGCTGTGTTTGTGGGCTATGAACCCCTCTCCAAGGGTTACAAACTCTGGGATAGACATAGCCAGTGCTTCATCTCTTCACGAGATGTTACATTTGATGAAGCCACCTTCCCATCCCTGAGTGACTTGACTTGTCACTCTCCACACTCCTCCTCTCCCGTGTCAGCTAACCACGAAAGTGGAGCTTCTGGCGGTGAGATAGTCTTTGTAGTGCCTAGTCAGCCTACACCAGCTGTTGCCCCTACGGTGCCTCAGACTACCCTGGTCTTTATACTACCCTCCCGCGGCACCTGTAGTACAACAACAGCCTAGCACACCCCCCAACATCACACCTGCACCTGCAGACCAGACAATCTATCTGACCCCCCCTTCCCATGCGCCTCCTCCTACAAATCCTGCCCCTACACGTCGTACTCGCTCCACCAGGCCGCCGGTAGTCTCCGTGCTGTAAGGCCAGCCTTCGGGCTGAGCCTGAAACCATTTGATTTCGTTTCACGCGTTCGATTGCCTCGGCCACGCGGCCTTTCTCGTGTTTCCTTATGTTCTTTTCCTTTTGCTTCTCCTAGCTAGAGGATCCCTTTGTATATAATCTTTTACTCTGTGCTGAATATACTAAGCGCCCTGGTCGCCATTCTTCCCCCTTAAACTCTTAGTGTGATTGTCCCAGAAGTCAGGCCCAAACGCGGGCACTCGAAGGACAACTCTCGCTAACCTTCCCCATCTTTTCTGGCTGCTTCTCTTCCCCTCCTTTTTCCTTAACCACCCTCTGCCCACATTTACTCACGCACGCGCTTTCGAGCACGTTCAGCGCCTATACCTGCCCCTAATTTCAATAGGGAAGTGTCTCCTCCTAGGGAAACCCCTAGATCTCCAAGGAACACTCAGGTACCCTCGCCTAATCGTCCAAGGCGGAGCACTCGTGTACGATTCACGAATCCTCGCTACTACACAGAGGACAACGATGAATTCGTGCAGGGGAGCAGCAGGCTGGGAATGATGGACTTGCTCAATATCGCCGAGGTACCCGGTTACAGGGAACCTCAGACGTACAAGCAGGCCATGGAGTCTGACCAAGCTGTCGATTGGCTTGAAGTGTGCCAGTATAAACTGGACGCTCTCGACAAGCTTGCGGTCTGGAGGCTTGAACCCCTCCCTGAGGGAAGGAAGGTGGTCAAGTGCAAGTGGGTGTTTAAAAAGAAGGCCGATGGCCGTTATCGTGCTAGGCTAGTGGCAAAAGGGTTCATCCAACTAGAGGGGGTGGACTTTGACGAAACTTTCTCCCCAGTTGCCCGCTTTGAGTCCCTGCGACTCCTTCTTGCGTTAGCTACGCTTGAAGACTGGCATATTCACCAGATGGACGTCAAGTCGGCGTTTCTTCATGGGGAACTGGAGGAAGAAATTTATATGGAGCAACCAGTCGGTTTCGTCACAGCTGGCTCGAGCACCTTGTGTGCCGGTTACAAAAGGCCCTTTATGGCCTTAAACAAGCTTCCCGCGCATGGAATGTGCAGTTCCATGGGGTCCTGGTTGACCTAGGCTTCACGCGGACGTACTCTGATGCAGGAGTATACGTGTATCATCTTTAGTGTTTCGAAGTCCTGTCCTATGGACTGAAAAAAGACCATGGACCCAACTGGACCCAACTGATTGCAACTGGACTTTCAGTTGCAGTTGCATGTAGTTCCAGCGTGGTCCAGTTGCAGTCTATCGACAATTCAATTCATCAACAGACTGCCAAAAGACCAGTTGCAAACCGGTTGCAACTGGTCTTTGACAGTTGCTGAGTTTCAATGGACACCCATCACGGGTTCGCGGTGTTTTGCGGGCATCCAGATCACCGGACCGGCTGCGACACGTGTCAGCATGTCAACAGACCAAACAACCACCATGTCACACCATGGCACTCGTCGACTTCGTTGTATTGACCCTCAAAACAAGCTAAGTCCTTTTTTCCCTATCCTTTTACTTAAACTAACTACAATGTTTTTTTTTTCTCTAGGTTTTAAAACATTCACGACGCTGTCACGCCTCGATACCGACGCCGCGCCGCAGCGTCTCGGCGTCTTGACGCTGCGACACCGACCCGTGCCGCGCTGGGGCTTCGACACCGACACGGCATCGTCACGCCACGACAGCGAGCGGCGCCACAGCAACACGGCGTCTTGACGCTGCGACACAGACCCCGCGCCGCCGCCCTGGTGCTTCGACACCGACACGGCGCCTTGACGCTGCGACACCGACACACCCACGACACGACGCGGCGTATTGACGCTGCGCCCTGGTGCTTCGACTCGGACACGGCACCGTCACGCCACAACACCGAGCGGCGCGCAGCAACACGGCCCTGGCGCTGCGGCACCGTCATGCCACGACACCGACGCGGCGCCGCAGCAACATGGCATCTGGACGCTGCGACACGGACACGGCGCTGTCACGCCACGACACTGAACACGGGCCGCCCAGCAACACGGCCCTGGCGCTGCGAACGACACGGCGCCGTCACGCCACGACATGGACACGGCGCCCTGGCACTGCGACACGACACGACCATTCGGCGCCGCAGCGACACGCGTCTGGCGCTGCGACTCCAAACGCGGCGCCGTCACGCTCAGACAGTGCCACGGCGGTATGGCGCTATGACACGGTTGAGATAGATAGATAGAACTTGAATGTAATCTTGTAGCTATAGAGAAAAATATTGGGATTATTCTTGTTGTAGAGTCAA
>JAKELI010000602.1:0-28394 GCA_021525025.1 Lactarius hengduanensis
GTTTTTCCCTTTCTATTTTCTATCGTCTCCTCTGGATTAGCACGCACGCTCTCGGGACCCCGAATATACATCGGTGATGCCGATGCCGTTTCCACTTCAGGTCCTGTACTTGTACGACTCCATTGATGCCAACGCCGACTCCTCCGCTTTCGGTCCCGTAACTCTAGGTTCACGTCATCGCCCGATCACTAGTATGCCTATATAAGATGAGGCTTGACTGGTGATGGTCAAGATTCAACCCCTGAGAGATATCATGAGAAGGCGAGAGTCGGTTAATGAGGAACGAAAGGGGAAACTGGAAAGACCGACATTGAGGAGATGACTGTGAGCGTCTTGATGAACTCGAGCACTGTGTTGAATATGGGGAGATTATAAGCCTTCACCAGCTCTTCAGCTCATATGTGTACGAGGATCTCCGCGACGTGCGGTGGAAAAGTGTTGGAGTGGAGGCGAGATGGGAGGAAGAACATGGAACGCATCGTCGGAGGTGGGATCGTTAAGATCATCTTCCGGTTTGACCAAGTTGCGCAGGAATACAGAAGAGCACTTATTGTCCCTGTATTCCCCCGTCACTGGAAGTGATGTTACCGGGAGAGTCCGAGTCGACTATCCGTAGGACATGCTCGAGGCGGACAGATAGTAGCTCCTTCGTACGTCCCACCGGCCGGGACGTCACGGAACGCACCTTCACGCGCGTGTCTGAACGATAAACCACTAAACGGGGATGGTAAAAGAAAGCAGGCCACCTTGCGCGCTTGAGAGTGTTAGATCGGGTTGCCCCAACAATAAGGCGCTGTGCCCCGCTTGTCTTTTATCGTACACCTCAAAAAGGTAAAGGAGATCGCCGGTGAAATGCCAAAGGAGAAGTTGGTCCGGATCCACGGGGGGGGGGGCGTCGTTGGGGTCACGGGGGGGAGGTCCTTCAGCGAATACCTGAGCATTCTCGCGCGGCACCGGGTCTATCCAAGAATATCGGAAAGTGGGGGGATGGAGATAAAGGGCTACGCACCGATCATGTTGAACACGAACACGAGTCGCTTGTCCGCCACCTCGCACCTGCGCCTCGACCAGCTTGCCGCGGCCCCAGTCGTGTCGCGCGCATCAACCACGAGCAGCACTGCATCGGTCTGGTCGGCGACCTTGCGCAGCGTGCGGATGCAGTGCCCTTTCATCTTGCCGCTCGCGACGGAAGCTCGCCCAGACACATCGGACGGGATGTCGCGGATGCTGTTAGGTACGCAAGCGACGAAAGTGTCAGCTCAGACTTCATCATTGCGTCTGCGAGCTGTGGGTCGCACGGCGGAGACTGGGCAAAATGGATTGGAGGCCGGGTCAGCAAGTTGGACAGGGATGGACGTGTGGAGCCTTTGCGCTACAAACTTTGTGATGAGGCATGTGAGCCGCGCCTGAATCCCTTTTTGAGTTCCGCGCCAGCGCGAAGTTAGCTGCATCGCTCTGCGCGACGAAAATCAAGTGCATAGGAAAAGGATTACAAGGTTGTATGCTGTCGAACTGACTGTTTCGTCTCGTGATGAACCAGTGTAAATGAGAGGGATGTGAGAAGCGTCGGAGCGGCGCCGAGGATATTAGAAACACGAGTGGCCACAAGTCGAACAAAACGGCGTAGTCGACTATCCAATATCCTCGGGTGTTGAAGTCGCTGAGGGAAAGAGGAGTAAGTTGGCATTGGCAGAACGCAGCGGGTTTTCTCCTCAACTTCTCATTCATGACGATGGACAGACAAACGTGTTCTGAGGCGGTCCGGTGCTGCCGATTTTACACCGAATCGTGCTTGGATTCCTTGGAATCGAGGACCGACTCTCAGCAATTCAGAACTACAGTATATTCAGACCCCGGATTACATGTCACAACTACTTGCTACAGTCGTACTTGTCACCATTATGAAGGAAAGCCCCCAAACACCCTCCCCCCAGCTTTGCGCGCAGCGCAAGCACGATGTATTCGTCAAGGTCTCGTCTTCGCAATGCCCGGGCCCATGAAGACGCGGCGCTGTGGTCAAGATCGATAGGCTCTCTCCTTGCACTGGCGCTTATATGACGGGCGTCCACGCCACAGCAGAATCAGGAGAGTGTGAGATGAATTTGAGCGTCCATGCCAACGCCCATTGGTCTGCTCACTTAGCCCCGTTAGCAGCTAGACCGCGCGGGTGCAAATGTTGGGGTAGTCGCAGAGGCAGAGGCCGACGCCGCGCGGCAAGGGCGGACGCTGGAAGTGCGTCGCCCGCCGTGCTCGTACGGAATGGCAACTCGAACGCGTCCTTCGGCGACCTTTTTCAGGCCAAATACGGGTGGCGCGCATCGGCCAGTGCGATCTTCATGAAGCTCTGTCCCCAACACGTCCAGTCAGAAAACAGGGCAGAGAAGGTTGGCAAGTGGACGCACGCTAAATGGAGGATCTCGTCCGTCTTATTGGCGCATGGGATGCTCAGAGTGCCATGGGTATGACACCTGGGGTCTTTTCCGCGTGCTCGCAGATCGGCGTGGGCAGGCAGTGCTCGCCTCGTCTGCTCTGCAAGCGCACGCATGTGTGTGCGAGGGCTGTATTATAGTGCGAGTATGTAGTTCGGTTGTTCGGTAGGATGCAGATTACGGCCAGACTAAGGTGATGGTGATGTTGTTGAGCAGGCAGACATTCGTCGACTATAATCAGAGTTCCGTGTGCTCAACCAGGAGTTCTATCCGACCCTTCCAGCAAGGTAGCGACCCTCGACCTCCTGGCCCTGTATCTCATCTGAGAGACCAGTCATGATGACCTTGCGTTCCCTCCAATCGAGGATACCGTCATATAGTGGACCAGTGGGTCACTCACCTCGGCCCCCACTGTACGTCCATCCGCTCCGCCTATCCATTTGGACAGCGGCTCATTATCGGCTTGTTCGGCTCTTGTTACGGTGAATGACGGGAAGAAAGATCCTGGCATTGCGTTCATGGCTAAGCGAGACTGCTCAGCAGCCCCTCGCTCACTGACGTACAAGGACCGGGCTCGAGCGGGATGAGCGTGGTGGAGAGAAAGGGTACGAGGTCTCAGTCTCCGAAGACCGTGAGAGACTTGCACGTGCACCACCGGACCGTCTCAGAGCCGTTGTCTGTTCTAGAGTTTCCCGAGGTCGGCATCCTGGCACCGCAGACTCACGTCTCTTGCTCTTAACACCTGATGGCATAGGGTAGCTGACTACGCTGTTTTGTAGCCACTCGCATTCCTCTCGAATATTATCCCCATCGCCAACGCTCCGACCCTTCTCACATCCCTCTCGCTTACACTAATTCATTGTGCGCTTACACTAATTCCATTGATGGATAAAACAGTCAGCTTAATAGCGCACGCGAGAATGCTCAGGTATTCGCTGAAGGACCTCTTCCCCATGACCCTAACAATGCCCTTCCACCTCCGATTCCCGGACCAACCTCTTCTTTGGCACTGCACCGGCGATCTCCTTCGCCTTTTTGAGTTGTAGAAAACCAGCGGCGCACGGCGCTTCATTGTTGGGCGTCGTTGGCCTCCCGAACGTCGGCAAGGCAACCTAACCCAACACCCTCAGGCGCGTAAGGTGGGTCGCTCTCTTTTTATCGTGCTCGCTTGATGGCGAATATCGTTGAGACTCACGCTAAAGTGCGTTCCGTGGCGTCCCAGCTGATGGGACGTACGAATGATCTACAATCTGTTCAGCTTGAGCGTGTCCTGCGGATAGTCGACTCTCACGGTAGCGTCATTGACAGAGACGAGGGAATACAGGGACAAAAGGTGGTCCTACGCAGCGTGGTCAAACCGGAAGATCTCGACGAACCCACCTCCGACGATGCGTTCTCCTCCCATCTCGGCTTCGCTCCAACACTTCTCCACCGCATGTCACTGAGATCCTCGCGCCTACCCAGACCGAAGAGCCGATGAAGGTTTATAATCTTCCCATATTGAACACAACGCCTGAGTTCACCAAGATGCTCGCACTCGTCTCCTCAATGTGGGTCTCCTTTTCGTTCCTCATTAGCCTACTTTCGCCTCATGACATCGCCCAGGGGGTTGAATCCTGACCATCCCCGGTAAAGCCTCCTCGTGTATGCGGGCGTTCTGGAGCCTAGAGTTGCGGGCCCGAAATTGAAGGAAGCGGCGTTGACGTCAAATGGAGTCGCACGAGCACAGGATCTGAAGTGGAATGGCATCGCCGATGGATATCCGTGGTCCCGAGAGCGTGCTAACTAGGTCGAGGTGGAAGAGACGGTATAGCATAAGGGGCAAAACCAGAGGGTGTGTCATTGTTTGGGGTATCGGTAAGCACAAATGGAGTCGTATGTGGAGGGGGGTGGGCAAAGAGGTTGTATTACACGGGACCGGACACTGGCACGCGGCGGAGACGGACGTACATGAGGTAAAAACCAAGTTAGAAAACAAAAACAATGTTCGCGTCTTCGCTGTCGACAACGAGTGCGCGATCATGAAACTATCGGCGAAGTTGAAAAAAGGCTGCGATGAGGCGGGATGGCAAGGGGCGACGGCGGCAGTGCGAACGAAGACAGCACAAAGCCAACAGTTAGAACGTTGGAACTTTCTAGCTGCTAACCTCAACTTGAAGTTAGTGGAAAAGTGTTACGATCTTGTTTTCAACGCACATTAGGTTACAACCCCCACCTTGATCCCCACTATCGTGAACTTGAATTGATTGTCGCCTTGCGCCTTTCATTTCCGGGTCTTCTGACAATGGGAGAGGATTCTCATGATAACCATCTGTACTTCACCAGTCGCTGTTGTGTAATCCCCGACGGGCGTCAATCCGATAAGCTAGCTGAGACCGTCACCATCAAGGTCACCGTCGCGAGCGACTCGGAGGTGTTGACCCAGGTGCACTATTCGGCCCACTCTGCCTCAATCATCATGGGATCCATTATCGAAAATGTCAAGATAGATAGGCTGTCGGTATCATTTAGAAGCTGAGTTGTTTCTACTCACTCAAGTGATTTAGATTTCGTATCCTCGCAGTCGGTCGGGTTAGTCACATTCTGTCATCTTGTTCCTTCGTTCCATCTAATCTATCTTCAGTCTGGTGTTGGAAAGTCATCCCTGATTAACCGTATACTCGGTATCGACGTAGCGGTAGGAAGTTATTGCTCCGGGTTAACGACGACTAATAGCCTCGTCACAGCCTGTTTCCCACCTTGTAGTAGGACAATCGGATATCAGGCGAGAATATGTCTCACCAAGAAACAAAAATTTCGTTCTACACGATTCTGAAGGCTTCGAACCAGGAGATCTCACGAAGTTCGATATTGTGTGTGAGTTTATCCTGGAACGATCAAAGATGGAAAATCCGGAGGACCGAGTCCATGGTATATGGTGCGTGTATTTATCTTGTACTCTACGGGTTACATCTCACCATTATCAGGCTCTGCACAGAGACACCCCCGGCCGGGGGTCGTGTGTTCGAGAGAGGAGACGAATTGTTGGTGAAATTTGCCCATGACAACAAAGGTACGTTTCAATCTTCCGTCTTCCTACGATCCTACACTTCGATCGATTGGTTATTGTCAATCAGTCCCCCTTGTAATTGTGTTCACTCAGTACGACCGACTATTACGGACGAAGAAAGCCGAGATAGAGGAGGATGAGGGGATACTGAACCCAGACCCTGCCCGATACGAAGAAGATGCCCGGGTTGCATATGAGAGATGTCTGTTCCTAGTCAAGAGGACGATTGAGGGGTGGCTCAAGGTTCCAATGCCAGTATTATGCCAACGTCTCAGGTATATCATATTCGTTCTGTAGTGCTATCTGGTCATTGACTGTTCGCTAGTTCGTCCGAGATATCCTGCGGAAGTTGGAGATCTTGTCAGGGTTACCGTGGACGTTGTCAAGAATGGATTGAAGACGCGTGCTCCATAACGTGGGTGACTACAACGGGAAATTTTCCCAGTCAACATCGACGCTTACACCCCTGGCACGCAGGCTCCATCCACACTTTTGGAATCATTCACGTTTATTCTCCTCTGTAAAGCAAGGGCATGAGTTGTATGTACCCCGGTGTTCCGCAGAAATGTAGAGTTCGATACCAAGCGTATTGTCCTGGAAAATAAAACGCGAGTGCAGATATCTGGTGACGGCATCGCCCTCCGAATGTCTATGTTTGGTAAGAGTACAACTGTCTTGTTGCCGACTGTACCCTTGTCACCTGACCGGCTAGACTTTGCTTCTGGCTTGGACTTGGACTTCCGTTCGGAATTCTCAAAATCAAAACATTTGATGACTTGCAATGACGAGAGTCTGGCCTGGTTGAATGCACCCGGTGTTCTTCCTCATCTTGTTCCATGGAACCCTCGACTGTTGCCATCTGCGCAATGGCTGCATCATGGTGCCTTCGCCTCGGGTTCTTTAAGTTCTCGCCAACCGTCTGGTAGCCATATCAGTTCTTTCTCTCTGCTACGCTCGCATGTCTACGTCATCTCTTGCGTTATCTTCTCGTTTCACCTCCTCGCCTTCGCATCTTGTCGTATATTTGGTACTACTACCTTGGTCCTCGGCTTTCCATTCCACTTTTTCGCGTTCTTCCCTTAAGCTGTAGCGTTACAGATTCCACCTCGTTGTCTCATGGTCTCTCTTCCCTCACGTGCTCGTCCTACCGCTTACCTCGCTCTCTTAGGGTATATGGACTCATACTTCCAAGGTCATCTGGGACGACACACATTCGAACAAGTGGTGGCGTATCGTTTGTCAATGCATGCCCATTGTACTAACGCCAACCTCCGGTAGTCATATCAATTTTACACCTTCTCTCTGCTGCGCTCGGATGCCTACGTTATCTTGCTTCGCAGATTGTCCGCCTTTCTCGGCCATTAGTACCACGCCACTAATTCGTTTTTTTTTCCAACTATCATAAAACGTGTTTGTCGCAGTCTTTTCCCGTCCTAGCCCTCCTCTGCTACAGTCAATCTCGTTCGGGGCGGGGTATTTTCGAAAGCACAACTCCAAAACATGCCTGGCTCTTCTGACATCCGCAATTCCTTTGGGGCGGCATTTGTCGGGCTGCTCGTCAGTACTACGTGAGTCCTGCTTGAGCACTTCCTTACAGTTATAGTCTTACAGCTATTTCACCTGCTATTGAACTGGTAAGCCCTTTGGTTTGGCAGTTGCGCAGACGTGAATTCGAGTGAACGCGACTCACATACTGATGATCGATGGTCCTCGTAGATCGTCGTCACGGTCGGCGCTTCCGTACATTTGTTCGTCGTTTGCTTGGTCGTTTGTGCTCTGTCTCTCTTCTTCTATTTGTCCTAAAGCAGCGTAGCTAAAGGACAAATGTATACTTGTCTTGCATGATATACAAGACGAGTTTACATTTGTCCATTGTCGTTCAATGCCCTTCCAAGCTACAATTTAATTCACTATTCACTATTACCTCTTGTAAGTGCTCTTGTTTCTCCCTGGGTACATCTCTAATTGTTTTCCCGCATCTTTGTAGTCTTGGGAATTTGTGAGTTTACGTTCACCGTTTGGTCTGTGAATGATTTCCAAACTTCGCTTGCTAGGTTTCACCATATATGAGTAGATATAGTTCTTCCTTGGGCGTATCAAATAAATTGAAGCCCATTTTTGGGGCTGCCATCAGGCAGCTTTCCGGGTTTCACTCTGTATGTTCCGCTGCCCCATACCACATCCACATACGCTAACGGCTTGATAGTGGATTTCGTGCGCAGGAATGGCCGTAGGCGCTCTGGCGGACATGTCGGTTGCTGTGGCGATGTGCCGGTCCCTCTACCGCAGGAAGACCGGGTTCGCGGGGCAAACCCGCGCCTTTGACGTTATGCCGTGGACCTAGCTGACGTTCACGCACAGAGCTGATAGAGTTATTATGACCTTGATAACTTACATTATCAATTCCGGTCAAGGTCACTGTCGACGACTGATACGAAGAAAACGGAAAGGTTTTGATTTGCTGAAGATCCCTGCGCCTGCACTTGACCACTGGTAAGTAACTAACTCATGTCATTCTGCTTTTGGGATCCGTCTTGATAAACTCACTCATTTTTTTTGGGCCCGTAGCGTGTAGTGCTTCACCCCTTGCACTCGTACCTGTCGGTGATCAGATCGAGTTCATTACTAGTATACAGGAACGAGTACCCGTACCTTTTACATATATATAAGTACAGCAGTACCCGTTGACAGTACCGATATCATGATTGGAGATCATCCCGACGTCCCGTGCTAGTAACTCTTGTAATAACTCGGGATGCACAGAACTTCATGATCATGAAAGTGCCATGCTCCTTCGAGACAAATCACGCAATGCAGCCTTGAATGCAGCTCAGCGCTCACTGTGACCGTGTTGCTCATTAGCCTTGTCATTAGTGCTGCATTAGCACTGGGAAATATGGGCCGTATACGATGGAGCCGACATGGCCCTCAAAGTGAAGTGACATATTGACTTCTAGTATACCTTGTGTAGAGTTGTGCAGGCTTTCGTGCCATGGTCCGGTTCAAAAATGCTTGGCGTGGGAAATTGAGAACCGAACTTAGGGGCAGTCACGTGCATTGGTTATGAGGCCTGGGCCGAAAAGCGATGAAAAGCAGTTGCATCCAGGTTGCATCAGATGCAGTGTAGTTGTGGACACGCGGAATACAAGTGTTGAGCTTGAACCACACGACTTGGAGGCGCAGCACCTTGACCTCCGTGACCTTCCTCCCCTCTACCCTCTTATCCGCGTTCTGCACAACTTGTAATGACTAGGAAATCCAGGGGAAGCAACAACTCTCGAGGTGTTGATATTGAGGCTCAGCGTCAGGAAGAAGGTGTGATTACAACTTGTCTTGTATTCTCCACTCACCGTTCTTTACAAAGGGACCAGACAGAGGGGGGCTCATGAAATGAACACCCTCACGTCCAGGCGGAATGGTATATCCTCGGGAGCCTCTGAAAATAATCCACTGGTGGGGCAAGGAGACCGCGAAGATCTGGCTGCCTCGTCAACCCGGCCGCAGGACCAGGCCACAGAAGACGGACTCTCTAATTCTGGTGAGTTTCCTAGTATCATGGTGGCTCTGGACCTAACATGTTACAAACAAACAGGTGACAACCATCAACCCGGCGACCGTAGTACTGTCCAGTGACACCATCCAGCCAGTGCCCCCTGAGATGCCTCGCGTGATTGGGGATTTTGACGACAACGCCAACGCCTTCTGGTCTCTTCACAAGAAGGAAGCGAAGCACCACGACGAAGCCCTAATTCAATCCCTGAAAGACGATATGGACGGCGTCCTCATATTTGTGTGTATCGTATATATTCCCACCTGGCCTTTCTAGCGCCAGCTGATGCGCCGTCGCCCAGGCCGGTTTATTCTCTGCTGCTCTCGTTTCCTTTATCATCGATAAGGTTCATGATCTTCAAGTCAACCCAGCCCAGCAGATGGTCTACTACCAGCAACAGAATGTTGCGCTACTCGCCCAGATCTCAAACCAGGTCTCCTCTATCGCCCCACAGGTGTCCATCTCATCCACTCCACCTCCACCCTATCCCAATTTCACTCCAACCTCATCTGATGTCCGCGTCAACGTTTTCTGGTTCATGAGCCTCGTGTTCAGCCTTTCCGCAGCGCTCCTCGCAACACTTGTCCAGCAATGGGTACGAGACTACATGCACGTGTTTCAGCGGTACAGCAATCCTCTCAAGAGCGCTCGATCTGCGTCAATATCTATATGAAGGTGCAGAGGGATGGTATATGCCAGCGGTGGCGGAATCTGTGCCAGGGCTTGTCCACGTTTCCCTGTTCCTATTCTTCGTGGGTCTCTGTAACTCGCTCTTTGCTCTAAACGTCACCATCGGCATCACCACCGTCGTTCTCATCACCCTTTGTGCGCTTTTTTACGTTTTCAGCACGTTTACTGCAATCGTGAACCCCCAATCTCCATTTCAAACCCCCTTTTCCCGCGCAGTCTGGTATCTGATGCAGAAGGTGCACCCGCGAAGTTTCTCCGATCGGGATGGTGCTCTTAAGATTGTGAGCTCCCACATGTCTGCAGGGCGGGCGCAACTGGCGATGGAAGAGAATAAACAACGCCAAGATCGTGATGTCCAGGCAATCCGATGGTTGATTGATACTAGTACAGAGGACGACGAGATGGAATCATTTGTCATGGCTATGCCCGGCACTTTTACCTCGAAACGGGGCGAAGAAGTATGGAGCGAGGTTTTGAAAGTAAAGCCATACGAAGACACGAATCCCAGGTCGAATGGCCCGCACCTCACAGCCAGACCGCATCATAGTTCTCCACTTCCACAACGCGCTTACCTGCCTCTTCATCCCATTGCACGTGATCCTGGCGCGAATGGCACCCACTACTTGACGATGGTCCAGTCAATACCCCATACACCTAACGGTCCTCACACAGCCATGTACGACCTTTGCAAACGAGTGCGACACCTAGTCGATACGTGCAACAATCGCAGCCAATTCGCGACCGATGAATTGTGGCGCAGGCGCTCACGTGGCTGTGTTGAAACGGTGGCGTCACTCGTATTCTATGCTGACATCGAACTGGAACTGTTCGGGGACCTTGGAAGCTTGCTCAGCGAACTAGGCGGATTCGAGAAGACTCGTGTGCTATCAGCAACTCGATCCGATGAGTCGTTTGTCACGCGCTGGACATACCTATCCCTTCTCGTCGTCACTCGAGGAATTTCAAATCACGGTACTATGCAAGAAAATGCGCGCTCGGCTATCGATTGCCTTTCACAGTTCCGAGAAGACGACAGCGAACAAACAAACCGTGATGACACTGACGAAAACGCACTCGAGAATGCCCGAAGGATCGACAGATGTTTCGAGACCGCGAGCCAATTTCTCACGCGCGAATTGTATGGAGCAATCAAACCGGGCGAGAGAGGGCTGGACGAGGTGAAGAAGGTCCTAGCAAAACACGAGGCGAACGTTTCCAAGCTCGAACGCATCACTTCCGCGGCGCACCAGATGGAGCAGATTGATTCATCCCTTTCGGAAGTCAACAGTATCATCCGTTCTGTTGACCATGGTTTGAGTGTAAACCTTCCTGGTGTATCTTTCGACGAGTTCAAAGAGACCGGACTCATCCAGCCGACCCGATTCTTCAATCTTTCAGACGACGGACGACAAGGATTCACACCCCAGTTCATATTCCTGCGTCAGCGTCTTCGACTTTTATGCTCCTACGCCGATACATTCCGCGACATCCTCGACAAAAAAACCGATGGCGTCCACGATAAGATCCTTGGCAGCCTGCATACCCTGTGGGACAACGCTAATCATGGGCGGTCAATCGTTCATCAACAACATCTGATGGAGCGACAACTATGGCGCCTGCAAGATCTCCGTGACGGTGGCGGCTTCGGATTTTCGGTCGAACTTTTCTTCCTTGTTCTCCCACAACTGTTGTTCGTGACATCGTCCCGGGATACCCACTCTGCCCTTTATATCAGAACGTTCAGAGACATCACATCCGACTGGAAGCAACACAAAAGTTCTATCGGAACACAGCGTGTCGTTCTTAACCTCGTCTGCGACATAGCTATCCCTTTCCGTGGCATCTTTTCTGATCGCCAGTACCCAGAATATATCACCGACGAGCTCCTGGTATTGTTGCGGAACATGGTGGAAGGGCAGTTCGGTTCACACATTGACGATGCGATGTCGGACCTAGGGCGGTCCAACGAAGGCAATTCGTTTGCGGACAAGGCAATGGACGTTATCTCCCGCTCGCGCGCTCGTGTACCTTCTTCATAGTGCCTCGCAATGGTGGCTAGTTACCAGTTGGTACGGTACCAACAATTTACTTTCGGATTCGTGATATATGATGCCTAATCGATGATCCCTACCTTTTCGTATTACCGTAACGAGACTTTGGACCAGTCATCCAGACTCATTGTAACTAACATTGCTTTCGGTATCCTAATGCGCGGATATAACAAGTGATGAAACGAAAGACGGAAAGACGAAAAACTACAGGCCATATATTACGCGACGCGCATGCTGCTAGGATATCGATTACAGCAGTTTCCATATCGATAGGCCAAAATTCAGAAAAGCTAGTAGCAGGCTGAGTTTCGGGATCTCCCGTTAGTGTATTTGCCGAGACTTACCGTCAAATAAAAATAAATAAAATTAACAAAAACAAAAATGACAAGGCGTGACAAAAGGGAAGAAAAAAAAGGATAAGCCTTATTTATTTCTACCGGATCTCAGATAACTGGTTATCCTTGATCCCCGCTCACTCAGCCCGCCACTAGCTTTTCCGGGTTTTGGCCTATCAATATGAAAACTGCTGTAAGTTGGATATTGATCTGATCTGAAAGAGGTGCCACGTCACGGCTGGTAAGATGGATACAGTAGCGAACGTAAAGCAAAGATGGGGCCTGGGTAACTCACAACACAGTAGGATATCGAGGTCAATGAAGAGGGAAGTAGGCGGGCGTGCGGCGGATCGATCAGTCAGCAGGAGTGCTGGTGGTTCTGCGCTCCTCGGCTACCCCCGATGTCCAGCGGGAGGGTATACTATACGTTCGAACACGTCTTCATCCGCTGCAGAGCACCAGGTACTCATCCTATCGCTCTCGCAGCACGCGTCCGTTCTCCTCGTAGATGTTGGACTCGTCCTCCTCCTCTCAGACCATAATCGACTCGCGCTGGCCGCCGGCCCGCATTACGGAGGCGGAGAACGGCCCACCTGTCGTCATATCCGGCAGCTCGGTCGGCGATGCGATGCGCGACCCGGAACCGCATCGTAGGCATTCTTTGATAGGGCTAAGCGCGCGCGCTCTCCTCCAGTTTGCGTAGGAGGTTAAACACGTCGAAGTACGCGCGCCGTGTGTGCGAGCGGGTCGGTGCGATCTGTGCCAGAGGAGAAGCGCCCCTTCTGCAGTTCGTTGGTAGAAGGCGAGGTAGGGCGGAAATGCTGCAGCGGGTGTGTGTAGTCATGCTCGTCTGGGAGGGAGAGTAGGTTACTTCGACCGGAGCGGATCGCGTGCGTTGAGAGCACGCAGCGCGTCGAAGTCATTGCTCGGCGATGTATGTCCGTTAAGGTTCCGTAGACCCGGTCTGGGGACCGCGCGTGGCCGCCAGTCGTCCTCAACGACCAACAAGTCTAGGATAACGCAGGGCTAGAGGTTTCCGAGTCTACCCCGAAAGTCTCGACATATTGCGTGAATGGTGGGAAAGTTGCCGCGGGAAGTGCGAGTGGTGGAGGGACGCCTGTGCTGGTATTGCTTGCCAGTGTACGCTACTTTCCATACAGTATCCTTGTCCCGCGCTGGCATCTACCACCGCTTCACACTTGATGCAGCTTGATGGGCTGGAAAAATAAAACAGAGTTCTACCCCTGCTCTATGTTGGTCATCGTTCTAATCTGCGCGTCGTTCAAATATGGTAGCCGCGTCTCGTGAGTAACGCAGCAGCACTACTACTATAGCGAGTTGCATAACACCTGGCCCCTGACGACCACCTTACACATACAGGCGGGGTTTTAATGGGACCATGCCGAATTTCTTTCCCACAAAAATTAATCATAGTAATTAATAAACGAATCTATATTTTCTGCTTATCGGTTTTGCAAATTATTTGTGAAACCGTGTAGGGTGCATGACCAACTTACCCGGTCTATGCGGAGTCCTAGGCAATGGCACGGGTATTCCCGCGGGTATCACCCGCACGGGTTACATACCCGCAATCGCGGGTGCGGGTACGGGTGCGGGTTCCGGGTACAGGTGCAGTGCTACAAGCTCACACAGATGCTCGCACAGATCTGTAGTTACATTTTTAAATACAGGCCTAATCTACACATTATCTAGCTACACCCTTGCTGTCCGAGTTGTCGAATCGCGTCGCCGTCGTGTCGTGTCGTCGTCGTGTCGTGTCGTGTCGTGTCGTGTCGTGTCGTGTCGTGTCGTGTCGTGTCGTGTCGTGTCGTGTCGTGTCGTGTCGTGTCGTCGTCGCGTTGTCGTCGTATCGCGTTGTTGTCGTGTGATGTTGTTGTCGTGTGGTGTTGTCTTCGTGTATTGCCGTGGTCGTGTGTTGTCGTGGTCGTGTGTTGTCGTTGTGGGTGGTCGTGTGTTGTTGTTGTTGTTGTCGCGTGTTGTTGTCGTCTTGCTGTTGTCCTTGTCGCGTTGTCGCAGGCCGTCGCGTTGTCGTAATCGCCCCATTCTGAGTTGTCGTGATGGTTGCTGCTGCCTTGCCGTTGTCGCTGGTTAGGAGGAGCGAACAAAACCGGCAACCACCCCGGGCCGGGCACGTTGCGAAAGGTTACTTCCCACGCTTTAGGGAACCGTGACGCGTGACTTAGCACGCACAAACGTCTCCAACGCAGCCCCAAGTCGACTTCGCTTCCAACTACCGCGACGCCTCCAGCCACCGCGACGCCGGCGGCATGCCAACAACACCAGCAACTGGCAAGGCGACGACGGCGATTCAACCACGCCGGGGCGGTGTCTGACTCGACCCTGACAGCGACCGCCGACCAAGCCGCCGACCACAAGTTCACGAGAGCGGTGAAGACGACGACGCATCGCAACATCGAACGACGACGACGGCGATGACGGCCGGCGACAACAACAACGACGATGGACTCCGACTCGGACGACTCCGACTCGGGCGACGACGACGATGGTTGGGGATGTGACGATGGCGGGGGGCAGTCACACAGCGACGCCGCAGCAGGCTTAGATAGTAAAGTTGTTTAGAGTAGTATTGCACTATGGTAATGCCAGTTTGTACACTGCGGGACGGGTACTTCGTGTGGGCAGTAACACGGGTAGCGGGTTAGCTGAGCTGCTACCCGTACCTGCGCGGGTCACCCGAACCCGTGCTGTTGCCTAGCTGGCGGTCAATGGAGTCATGGAGGAACTGTGACAATGAGACAACGTCCAGCACCAAGATATTGTAGACGTACCTTCACTTGAATTGCGGTGAGCGTGCGTGGCCAACCATTGTCGATTGGTGGTGGGGATGGCACACCTCCCATCTCGTGATGTGTTTGCCGGAACCTCTTGAGCGACCGTACGCTGATCCCAGTGAGTTCACGGATCTCTGAGTCATGCAGTCCTTGAAGGGACATTGATATGGCCAAGTCCTTGATGTCATTAGAGTACCGGTGTACCATTGTTGAATGGTTTGGAAGGGACGATGAAAGGGGGTGGAGGCGTGTTGACTTGCATTGACACGATGCCGAGCACAGCAACACCGATAACTATTCTATAACCCTATTCTTTCGAGATACCTACTCCATAACCCCAATTCCGTAAGATAACCCAATTTCTTGATAATTTCCCCATCTACTTAAATACGAACCCCGCTTGTCAGTTTTGAATGTCCGTATGTGTGCTAAAAAGGCAGGGGCCAGTTGTTATGCAACTCGCTGTAACGCTGCTTGGCGTGTGAAATTGGGAATCAAACACGTACATTGGTTATGAGGCCGAAAAAGGCGATCGGTTTGCATGCAGTGTGGACGCGGGATACATGTGTTGAGCTCGAACCACACGACTTGGAGGCGCAGCACCTTGACCTCTGTGACCTTCCTCCCCTCTACCCTCTTATCCGCGTTCTGTACAACTTGTAATGACTAGGAGATCCAGGAGAGGAAACAAGTCTCAAGGTGGTGATCTTGAGGCTCAGCGTCAGGAAGAAGGTGCGCATTACAACTTGTCTTGTACTCTCCGCTCACCGTCTTTTACAAAGGGAGAGAAGTTCATGAAATGGGCACCCACAGGTCCGGACGCAATGGTATTGCCTCGGGAGTCTCTGGAAGTGATCCATTGGTGAGGCAAGTAGACGGCGAAGATTGGTCTGGCTCGTCAACTCGGTCGCAGGTCCAGGCACAAAAAGATGGGCCCTCCAATTCTGGTGAATTCTCTAGTATCCTAGTGGCTTTTGGGTTTTTAGTAACACATCACAAGCAGGCGACGACCATCAACCTAGTGACACTCAGCTAATGCCCTCCGTAATTGGAGATTTCGACGACAGCGCCAACGCCTTGTGGTCTCTTCACAAGAAGGAAGCAAAGAGACATGACGAAGCCCGAATCCAATCCCGGAAGGACGATATGGATGGCGTCCTCATATTTGTGCGTATCTCTGTTTTCATCCGGTATTTACTAGCCGAGCTGATGCGCCGTTGCCCAGGCCGGTTTATTCTCTGCTGCTCTGGTTTCCTTTATCACCGATAAGGTTCACGATCTTCAAGTCGACCCTACCCAGCAAATGGTCTACTACCAGCAACAGAATGTTGCGCAACTCGCCCAGATCTCAAACCAGATTTCCTCTATCGCTCTTGCTATCGCCCCACAGGCGCCCGTCATCCCGTCTATTCCAACTCCATCTTATCCCCCTTTCATTCCGACCTCATCTGACGTCCGGGTCAACACCTTCTGGTTCATGAGCCTCGTGTTTAGCCTTTCCGCTGCGCTTCTCGCAACGCTTGTCCAACAATGGGTACGAGATTATATGAAAGTGTTTCAGCGGTATAGCAACCCTCTGAAGAGCGCCCGACTGCGCCAATATCTATACGAAGGTGCAGAGGGATGGTATATCAAGGTGGCGGAATCCGTGCCAGGGCTTGTCCACGTTTCCCTCTTCTTATTCTTCTTGGGTCTCGGCGACTGGCTCTTTGCTCTAAAGAGGACCATTGGAATCACCATCATCGTTCTGATTACAATTTGTGGGTTTCTTTACGCGTTCAGCACGTTTACTGCAATCTTGAAACCCCAATCTCCGTTTCAAAACCCCTTCTCCCGCATGATCTGGTATCTTAGGCAGAAGATGAAGATCCGTCCGCGACGTTTCTTCGATCGGGATGGTGCTCTTAAGATTGTGAGCATGAACATGTCTGAAGGGCGGGCGCAACTGGCGATGGAAGAGAATGAACAACGCCAGGGTCGTGACGTTCAGGCAATCCGATGGTTGATCGATAATAGCACAGAGGACGACGAGATGGAATCATTTGTCATGGCTATACCCGGCACTTTTACCTCGAAATGGGGCGTCGAAGTTTGGAGCGATATTTCGAAAGAAAAGCGACACGAAGATACGAACCCCAGGTCGAACGGACCGCATCATAATTCTCCACCTCCGCAACACCCCCATCCTCGTAACTTCCGACGTAGTCTTGGCGCGAATGACACCCCCTACATGACGATGACCCAGTCACCCCATGCACTTAACGACCCTCGTACAGCCATGTATGACCTTTGCAAACGAGTGCGGCACCTAGTCGATACGTGCAACAATCGCAGCCAATTCGCGAACGATGAATTGTGGCGCAAGCGCTCACGTGGCTGTGTTGAAACGGTGGCATCACTCGTGTTCCATGCCAATATCGAACTGGAACTGTTCGGGGATCTTGGAAGCTTGCTCAGCGAACTAGGCGGGTTCGAGAAGACACGTGTACTGTCGGCAACTCGATCCGATGAGTCCTTTGTCGCGCGCTGGGCGTACCTATCCCTTAAGGTCGTCACTAGAGGGATTTCAAACCACGCTACTATAAAAGGAAAAGCGAGTAAAGCTATCGATTACCTTTCACAAGACGACAACGGCAAACATGGCGACACCGATGAAAACGCACTCAAGAATGCCCGAAAGATCGACAATCATTTCGTGACCTCGAGGCAATTTTTTACGCATCAACTGTATGGAGTAATCAGACCGGGCGAGAGAGGGCTGAACGAGGCCCTAGCAAATCACGAGGCCGACGTTTCCACGATGCTCGAACCCATTACCCCTGCGGCAGACCAGATGGAGTTGATTGATACGTCGCTTTCTGAAGTCAACAGTATCATCCGGTCTGTTGACTATGGTTTGAACGTAAACCTTCCCGGTGTATCTTTCGACGAGTTCAAAGAGACTGGACTCATCCAACCAACCCGATTCTTCAATCTTTCAGACGACGGACAGCAAGGATTCACACCCCAGTTCATATTCCTGCACCAGCGCCTTCGACTTTTATGCTCCTTCGCCCACGCATTCCGCGACATCCTCGACGAAAAAACCGATGAACTCCACGATAAGATCCTTGGCAACCTGCATACCCTGTGGGACAACGCTAATCATGGGCGGTCAATTGTTCATCAACAACATCTGATGGAACGACAACTATGGCGCCTACAAGACCTCCGTGACAGTGGCGGCTTCGGATTTTCGATCGAACTTTTCTTCCTTGTGCTCCCACAACTGTTATCCATGGCGTCGTCGCGGGATACCCAGTCCACCCTTTATATTAGAACGTTTAAAGACATCGCATCCAACTGGAGGCAACACAAGGGCTCTATCGGGACGCAGCGTGTCGTTTTAACCTCGTCTGCGACATAGCTATCCCTTTCCGTGGCATCTTTTCTAATCGCCAATACCCGAAATATATCACCGACGAGCTCCTGGTACTGTTGCAGCACATGGTGGAAGGACAGGTCGGTTCACATCTCAACGATGCGATGTCGGACCTAGAGCGGTCCGACGAACGCAATTCGTTTGCGGACGAGGCAAAGAAGATTATCTCCCGCTCGCGTGCCTTCATAGTGTCTCGCAATGGTGGCTAGTACTGGTACCAACGGTTTACTTTCAGATTCGTAATATAGGATCGATGACCTTTTCGTATTACCGTAACGAGACTTTGGACCAGTCATGATTCATTATTGTTCTCGGTATCCTAATGCGCGGATATAATAAGTGATGAAACGAAAGACAGAAAGACGAAAAACAGAAAGACGAAAAACTACAGGCCATATACGCGATGCGCGTGCTGCTAGGATATCAATTACAGCTGGTAAGATAAATAGCGAACGTGAAGCAAAGGATGGGGCCCGGGTAACTCGCGCCCTCCATCATAGCAACGCAATAGGATATCGAGGTGTCTAATAGGCCAATAAAGAGGGAAGTAGGCGGGCGGGCGGCGGGTCGATCAGTCAGCGGAGTGCCAGTGATCCCGCGGCTCCTCGGCTACCGCCGATGTCCAGCGGGAGAGTATACGCTCGAGCACGTCTTCATCCGCTGCAGAGCACCAGGCGCTCGTCCCGTCGCTCTCGCAGCACGCGTCCGCTCTCCTCGTAGAAGTTGGACTCGTCCTCCACGTCTCAGACCAGAATCGACTCGCGCCGGCTGGCCGGCCCGGATTACGGAGGCGGAGAACGGCTCACCTGTCGTCATATCCGGCAGCTCAGGTCGGCGATGCGATGCGCGACCCGGAACCGCGTCGTAGGCATAGTTTTCAAACAAGGATAAGCGCGCTCTCCTCCAGTTCGCGTAGGAGGCTAAGCACGATTGCCGCGCGCTGAATGAATGCGAGCGAGTCGGTGCGATCAGTGCCCGAGGAGACGCGCTGCTTCTGCGGTTTGCTAGTGGAAAGCGAGGTCGGGCGGAAATGCTGCAGGGGTGTGTGACCGTGCTCGTCGGGTAGGGGCGGTAGGGACTCCAGACGGAGTGGATCGCGTGCGTTGAGAGCGCGGAGCACGTCAAAGCCACTGCTCTGCGCCGTATACCCATTAACGTTGACTCGACCCGGTCTGGGGGCTGCGCTTCGGCGGCGCATAGTCGCCAGTCGTCCTCAACGACCAACAAGTTTTGCGTGACGCAGTGCTAGAGGTTTCCGAGTCGACCTCGAAAGTCTCGTCATATCGCGTGAATGGAGGGAAAGATGCCGCGGCAAGTGATGGAGGAAGCTCGAGTTCTACTAAGTTATGGGTCCGATTCGACGAAGGCACTGAAGCTTCCGATTGCAGGAACGAGGCCCTTTCACTGCGCGGTGGATCTGAATTTTGGTTCTAAAATCTGATCAGAACGTATTAGGTGAGCGATAAAAACAACGGACGTACTTCTTATATGCACGAAGTAGTGCTGAAAACGTCTGATACTGCCTAGCGCCATAACACTTTCTCGCTTCGTCGCGATTCGATTTAATAGCTTATGGGGATATTCTTGGTGCCGACGCGTTGGCCGACACGTACACCAAATGGTGACGCCTGTGCTAGACGTGGCTATCGTAACTTATTTGAAAGACGCTGAGGCTAGAACGATGGCCGACATGGGGCAGAGCAGAGCTCTGGTCTTTTTTTAGTTCGTCGAGCGTGAAGCGGTGGTAGATGCCAGAGCTAGCCGGAATGACCAGCAGACTCGGGTCTCCCGGGAGAGCACGCACAAGAGCACGCATGTAGATAAGTTAGATGGTCGGGACCGGCCATGTTGGTTAAAGGCGCTGAGTATTGTCGAAATGGTAGGCACCCAAGGAGTCGTCCGTCGTTACTGTCAGAGACGGAGAAGGAACACGCCTCGCGACTCTCGTCCAGAGGGCGGGGCTGGCAGGTAACAACAACACGGAAAATAACTCAGCTAGGACAGCGCCGGTCCGCCGGTCAGCACGGGCCTGTAATTGCCGTTACGCTACTTACTCGGCGCGACTCGCCGATCACTGTAGAATTTCGAAAAACTTATCATACAGGAAACTGACGACAAGAAATCCCAACAGTTATGAAGTAAAGTCATGAGGCAAAGCGACTTCGAAAGAGACATCTCGATCTCATAACTATCCCAGCAAATCACGAACTATCCTGCTAATATCATCTACACTCAGCGTTTGTTCATCACGCGTTGTGTTGGAATATATGTTCTTGTGGATGCTTTGACGAGAGAAGGACTGTTCATAGGTCTCAAAGGCCGCTTGGAGCGCCTCCCAAGTCGTCGTGAGAGCCAAGTCAGGCCTGAGAGTGATGTAAAACAGTTCTCTCAAAACGCCAACGAGATCCACAGTGTAAGCAATTAGGAGCCGTTGGACCGGTACCGGGGATCTACCCATCATCAATAAAGCGAGAATGTATGGATGGCCAACGGTACGTACGTGCTTTCCAGAAGAGTCGTTGAAAGCCATTTCACAAAAGCATATGACAAGCCTAGGATAGCGACAGGTGGCGCAACAGGCGCTGAGGCAGCAGTGACGAGTTCCACAAATTGAGAAATTATCTGAACATTCGAAAGACTGAGAGAAATGTCAAAATTCGTCGGGTAGCACGCGTCGACACATACGTTGAGGCATTGGGATTAGTATGGACGTCTTGAACAAGACATAACATCAATTGTCGAAATTCGGGACTGTTGAGGACCTAGTGATGGGTGCATGAGTCACGCCGGTGAAACCCAAATTTTAGCGGTTTAGTACCTTGCCCTTGAAGTTCCAACAAGTTATAATATCTTTGTGGACCTCCCTGATGCAGTCGCGAAGTAACATCGGTCCGGATTCAGGCGCGCCACGCCGTCTATCCATAAGAGTCCGTCTGTAATCTGAAATACTGTTATTCAAGCACGCGCAGTTGGAAACCTGGAGTACATACAACTGATGCCCTTGCTTTCCAGGGGTGAATAGACGTAAATAAATTTTAATCAATCCAAAAGGTTGGACGAAACCTACGTGACGCAAGCATCAATTTTGACTGGGAGACTTGCTCGTTGTGCTATCGCCCATAACACCCAAGCATCGCCTTTGACTCGCTCCTTAACAACATCCCTAGTGACTTTGACAAGGGATGAAACATCCTCCTGATGATGCGGACGAACTGCCAGGCGGTCAATACCAGATAGTACAATGGGGCAAATATACCTGAAACTCTAGCATAACGCGGCATCGGGATCCCGAGCTTGTTCATCGTACGCTTGAGTGATTGCAGACAGTCTTGAAACGCCTTCTGAGCCTCCTCCACGCCCCGATCGTGCAGACGAGTAGGGTCCATATCTGGGTGGTCCTCTCTCAACTCAGCCTCTTTCGTCCTCACTAGTCGGTCGTACTGAGTGAACACGATCACAATGGGAACTGATTGGTAATCACTAGTTGATTGAAGAGTAACAAGACGGAGGTCGAGAACGCACCTTGGTCCTTATGGGCAAATTGGAGTAGCTTCTCGTCTCCTGTCTCAAATACACGACCCCCAGCCGTGGGTGTCTCTGTACAGAGCCTGATGACGGTGAAAGAGGCATCGGTAGATTACAAAAAGACATTACATACCATAATCCATGGATTCTTTCACCCAGAGGGTAGTTCAGGTCCTTGATCGTTGCCTGATAAATTCGCGTACAGTGTCGAAATTGGAGAGATCTCCTGGTTCGAAGCCTTTAGAATCAGTGTAGAACGAAAAATTGGTTGTCCGGTGACACGAATTCCTGTTGGATATCTGCTTCTCCGGGTTTATTGTCCTCAACATGCTACAACAAAAGGTAATCAGTCGTCATTAGCCTGAAGTGACGAGATCTTACTGCAGCGTCGATACCAAATACACGATTAATCAGGGATGACTTGCCAACACCAGACTAAACATAAATCGGTGTCGGTGGAACGAGAAGAAAGTACCGAGAGGAACTGACTCGACCAACTGACAAGATACGAAATCTAAATGACTTAGGTGAGTAGAAACGACTCGGCTTCCGATTGGTGTACCGACCGCTCAACTGTCTTGAGGATATCATCGATAGTGTTTTCGCGTTCCGTGGAGGTAGAGGGGCCCGACTGTGGCGCTCTAGTCGCCACACCGCTTTCGGCCGTCTCAAACGTCTTTGTAACTTTACCTTTACCGGAGTTACGAGCCTTCCAGGGAGGCGACGCCTCCACAAGAGCATCTGCCGGTGGTGACGGCGACGTTGTAGCGTTAGCTTCGACGGGATTTTGATCCGTCAGATATGGCAGAGGCACGGTAGAGGCGGCGACGACTACAGTTTCTGAGGTGTCTTGGGCAAGGTCTCGGGCGTTAATGGGCTGGGCGGCATGTTCAGTGGGAGGGCTATCTGGTTTGGAGACGACTGGTATGGAGACGAGGTTGGTGGTATCGATAGGTGAGCTTGGAGCCCGAGGGGATGTCGCGTTCCCCGACACGGCGATCTTCAGGTGGACCTTGACCAGTTCCGTCGACTGTCCAGCTTGTCCATTCTTGCCCTTGCTAAGATCAAAAGAACGGTCTATTTGAGAGATGAGAGAAGTCGATCCCATCGAATGAACGAGTACGGACCACTCGTGGGCTCGAGAGGTATCTCATGCGTTCCAACAAGGATATCACGATGTAGGAATCGCTTCGCATAAAGATGTAGCTTAAGGCTTGAAGACGGCTGTACAGAACTGAGCAGAACTCTCAGCCGAAAAGTAGAATTAAAAAGGGGTGTCCTACAAGGCATCAAGTTTCAGGTTCCACTGCCGTCGTTTCCCCATCAATCTTAACGCTTGCTGACTTGATCGTGGTCCTTCTGATCGGTTACAGTAACGAAGAACCGCCTCTTCATGCGCAAGCCATCTCTTAATATGAGGGAGGTTGTACACTCTGAGGACTAAGGAAGAGATTGAGCGAGGTCAAAAGTTAGTATACAAGCGCGTACCAGTCACTTCAACACGTAGCTTGGACGAACTCCCCTGCGTTTCAGTGATCTGAGCGCTGTCCGAGGATGGCTATGAATCGAACGGTCGCCACAAAAAAGAAAGATCAACGCACGTTGAGGGACCCGGGCTGAAGCGATGAATCAGCAATAGGAAAGTTACTGGCCAAACTTTACGCACGGGCGTGTCATGATACCCTATGCAAGGGCTTTGTGGATTCCAAAGCGGGTATAAAAGAACTTGAATATCGTTCTGACGGTTAGAGGGTGTCGGGTGTTGAGCTCAGCTCGACGCGCTTTCCGGGGTGAAGTTGGTTGGTTGGTTAGAAGGAGAGAATGCGACATAGGCGCGTGTAGTTCGAGAAATTGAAATACTGTCACTGTGAGTTACACGGGGCAAAAGCGGCGATGGCGATGACCACCACCAAAAAAGGAAACTGAAGGTCGATGATCGATGATCGATCAAACAGCGACTCTTGCTTCTCAAACCCAACAAACATGGGAAACAAACACTCTAAGCTCCACCACAAATCGTCTAAGATCAACGTCCGGTCGGACGAGATCACCTCGATCAGTGACTCTTCCCGTCCAAACACAGGTTCCCCGATAGACTCAAATAAATCTCATCGTCAACTCCCAATGATCAAGTTCCGGGTCCTCATTGTAGGACGTGCAGATGCTGGCAAGACCTCCATCCTGCAGAGAGTGTGCGACACTACGGACAGTCCAGTTATCTTCCGGGGAAACGAGGAGGTACGCGGTCCAACCTTTTTTTGACCCTGTTAGCTTGGTCTCACTGCCCCCATAGGTTCAACTTGACCCCTCCATGGACGTTGGTGACACTCGCACTTCGTTCCTGATCGAGGCCTGATCCTTGAGCTAGCGTGGCGAGAACAGTATCGAGGATGAACTCGTGTTTTCCAATCATGAGAATTACATTTTTCACGATTCCTGCGGATTCGAGGCTGGTAGCAACGATGAACTGGCGATCGTGCAGGAATTCATTCGACAAAGGTCTGGGAGAAGTCGATTGCAAGAGAGATTGCATGCAATATGGTTTTCTCTCTCATCTGTTCACCGTTGCGAATGTTGATAGTCATAATTTAAAGGTTCTGCATCCCAATGGACAACCAACGACCAGAGCTGGATCTGAGATATTTCAAGGATATTTGCCCTGACCGGAATGGTACGTTTTCGTGAGCATTCGTGACAGTGTTTAACGCATCAATGTCAAGTCCCTGTCATTGCGGTATTCACCAAGTACGACCAATTCCTGCGTAACGTGAAGATGCATCTGGAAGATTACGGAAACACGGACAACGTATCTGATGAGGCCGAGAGACAATTTAAAGAGCACTACCTGCGTCACCTTGACGATGGCGTGAGGTTCGTGCGATTGGAAAGTCCGTCCAGCGTCAAACGTGAAAGCCGTGTACTGATCCTCTTGTAAAAGAAATGCACAGGCCAGAAACGCGCTGCGATGCTCTTCTTGAAAAGACAGCCGAAGCGTTGAATGAAGATGTCGGCACCTTGATGCTTTCGGCTGCGCAGAGGGATTTGAGACCCAGCATCAACGTGGCGTGAATTTCCTTGAGGGGGCATACTCGTGGTATGTTTTGAACATGGCCAGGTTGGCTTTAATGACAGTGATGTCCACGACATCAATGGTCTTTTTATTTCCCATGTCAAATGATATATAGGTAAATTTCGCCATTTGGTTCTCGTGATTCTCGGTTTGTCTAATGTGTTCGTACAGGTCTGGGAGGAGCACACAAACAAGAACAGCGGGTAATTTTTTTGTCTTTCTTTCATATCCGACACACGAACCACCTACGGAGATAAAGGTATTGCGGAAGATAGAGCAGCAGAGCAGGTTCACTGGACTGGGCCAATCAGACCACCATTAGAGATAGAGGCATACCAGACGCCGACAACTAGCCCAGTATAGAAGACGTTTGATTGTGGTCCTTCGAAACCAATTTTACTGTTACAGTAGGAGGCAGGGCTCCGGTGGTAATTATGCATCCCAGCATTGTTGTATATATGACGAACGCGGATGGTGGCTGTAGAATTTCAATTGGGTGTCGGACATGACGCTAGCCTGAGCAAAGCAAAAGGCGACAGTCATACGACTACTCGACAAGTATTAATCAATGAACCGTGACAAACGCTTTGTTGGTCTGTCCTTCCTCATCTTGACATCATCAGTCGGTCTCACAGCGCACGGGAGGACTCCCACTGTCGGGTGCACGTACGACAGATGCGCTGCAGTGAAATGCCAGAAAACAAGGCTCGCGCCCGTCCCGTTACAGTCGATCACATCGCTCTACTTGCCATTTCCCTACTTGTTACAAAGTCGGCTCTTTACAAGACAGTACAGGCATAATCTTGAGTGCCCTATAGTACATATCTGCGCCGCCAGAGTCTATTTTCTTCACGAGATAAGGGGCTCGCACACACGACACGTGACGCGGGTTGCCAGTGAATGTAACTTAGGCCCTGTTCGGCGCCTGGTTCCATTTTGGGTTTTGCCGTGTGCAACCTCTTTGCCCCAGGTAGGGCGAAGAGGTTGTGTTCAACTGCATTTTTTTAAAGCCAGGATCTCCGAACGCTCTCGGGCACAAATTAAATAAATTGTTTTGAATTGTCACGTAGTATTATAAATCGTCATACCATGTGACCAACGAAGCGTGGGAAGCGCTTCAAGACCAAACAAGCCTCCAGGGGGTTCACGCCAGACAAGGTCATTCTCACGATTAAGTGCATCACGAGAGACCCAGAAGTCGCTACTGTGTATCTGGCCATCAATAATCCAGAGTTCTAAGCTCAGTGTGGTAATTATTTCATAAAGAAATAGAGAAAGTCCATAGTCATACGCAGTACAGCGCAAGGTACAGCGTGCATTATGTAAGTGACAATTACCCAAATAACATGCCTCAGCCACATCTGTCGAAGAGAAAGCGAAGTGAAAAAGAGGTCCGACCTCTTTATTTATTTGGCGGGGCTGCTGCATTATTTTTTTACATGTTTCTTTTTCGGAAGTGTTCTCGAACAGCCACTTTTCCTAACACAGCAAAATAAATCTATTTATTTATTTTGGCTGATGCCATGCGCAACAAAGCGCGCGCCGAACAGGGCCTTAGTCTGTCTGGCGCTCGGTTGTTGCCCACAGCCACTGACAACAGTGTGCCTCCGCGATGAGGAGCTTGGGCCCTTGTGTTTATGTCGATTCGATGAAGTGGGGCGCGCGTCTACCTGAGGGACAGAAGCAAAGGTTGTTGATCGCTTTGATCCCGTTCTCGAATCTCGATCGATGGTTCATACGATCGAGTTGGCTTTGGCTTGAAGGACTTGACCGAAACTTGAACTTACAGGAATATTTCCTGAATCCGCGCCTTTGCACAACTGTTATCCTTCATTCGGGGGCATCTATTGCCCAGCGGACTGCACCTCGTAAGAGTACGTCGTGTACTTCTCTATTTCCCACCTTTCTTTGCACTTGCTTCACCTCTTTTGGCCAGGAACTCCACGAGGGATACCCTGCGCGCCGTATGCGTCTCCAGCCGGCCACGGAGACCCGAGAAAGCCCAGCGCCGCTTCCGTCTCTCTTCCTTCGGCATCCTCCTCGCGCCGCGGCGTTCCCTGCACCCGCGCCCTTGGTGCTATGTCCACGCACCTTGTGCGCAAGCTCCGTTCCGGTCTTGCTGGCAGGATCATACTAGCCTACGCCGCGGTTCTTCGAGCTGCGCAAGGCACGTCGCGCAGTAGATCTGGGTGGTGCTAACGCGTAGCGTAGGTGGTGTGAGAAACTCGATTTTGATACTACCGATGGCGGGGCCGAGGGCAGCAGCGATGGGTTACGAGGTGAGTTTCGCTCTTTCTGTTCACTACGCTTAAGAGAGTATACAACCAATTCGCGATACGGTTGCACCATAAACCCGCTATAGCTCCCCCACCTTCTGCGCGTGCTGGGACCCTCGTTCACTCGCGCTGTATCGGCATGTGCTCTGTCGCTGGTGAGTACTCATGTACACGCGGCCGCCCGTCGAAGCGGCGTGCTTCCTCTGCCAGGTGGCCGTGTACATGTGTTCCGAGGACCAGATGATCCCCACGACTCAGTGCTGCCCCGCAGGCACAGCATACTCGAGCGTAAGCCGCGGACCGGCCACGGTTGGATAGCGTATACCACTGACGCGGACTTCCTCGAGGAGCTGCAGCACTTCAACGACCCGATCATCGACCTGCCTCTTACACGTCCAGGCATCGCACTACTGCGGGTCTAGGCCTGCAGCTCGCCATCAAGGAGCCTTACGCCCGCAGACCCACATACCCCTTCTCCATCTGCGTACCCCCACCCATCGAGCTCAACGTCTGAAACCCGGGCAGTGGACCGAGCTCGACGACACAATGGCATCGTGCTTTACCCTCATTCTGGACGTGGACGGATGTGCGGGGCGCGTAGGATGACGACGTGTACTTCGTTTGCGTGGGGCTCTGCTCCAGCCTCTGGCGCAGGAGGAGGAGGAATGGGCTGCGTGACCAGTGGTCGTGGGCCGGGTTCCCGCGCGAACGATCCGGCCGCCGTCGCACGGAGACGGCGTCGAATAGCGCTGGACGTCGTACCGCCTACACGACGAAGCAGGGAAGTACGACTCTAATCCATCCGATGACTGCGATGAGACGAGGACGACGCGGTACTGGTGTGCAGCCAGCAAGCGCGCGCGACGCTTGCGCCTCGCCACCGACCTCTCGTCCGCCTCTCTCTCGGATGCGCAGCTGACGCCCTCGCGTTTGGCCCCGCTTGGGAGCCTCGATGCACGCTTCGTCGAGTGGCCCGCGGAGCATTCCGGTGATGTGCGCGTCCTGCTCGTGGGTGCTGCTTACGGTAGATCTAGCGCAATGTCGGCGTCGTCGTAATGTCACTCGCAACATTACGCGTTACTCAGCACGTATTTCATTTTCTTATTTGATGCACGGTGTTATGGACGGGTGACTCATGGTACAACGTGGACCGGACGGTGGAGTACCATACTAAATCTCTATATT
>JAKELI010000603.1:0-28279 GCA_021525025.1 Lactarius hengduanensis
CAAGACTTGGAGCTCAAAACAATGCGTTCACTGGCAACCTTCAGAGTACAATGCACAGCCAAGCCCAATGTTTACTACCCCTGGCCGAGGTTGACCGAGGCGAGAACAGGTGGTCGTGTCAACGCGGACATGGGGCGGTTTATGCCATCCCAGGGTGTGCTTTCGCAGCGCCTGATTGAGGCTAGCCGGCAACCAGACAAGAGGCAGGGTCCAAGTTGCAGCTAGCAACGTCTAATCGCGAACGTACCTGCTATCAACTGCCCGTTCAGGCGGGGTAGGTAATCCTAACGCTAATCTAGCATTCCTTTTGGAAAATGGCACTCATCGAGACCGCAGAGCCGGCGGTTTTTCGCTTCCCTTGCGTCCGAAGACGAGACGCCAAGGCAAGCATGGGCTTAGACAACCAGCTGATAATCATTTTGACAGGCAGATCAATGCAACTTGAGTTAAAATTGCTAAGCGTGTACCAATCCGAGGCCGTTAATTGACACCAACAGGTTGAAAGCTGAAGGCAGCAGCGACGTGGCGGAGCTGCGGCTCTGCCTAACCTACTGCTGGCATAGACTCTCCTTTGCACGCCGAGACGCGTCTCGCAGGATCTCAATGATGTCCCAGAGGTCGCCGTCGTGGTCCTGACGTACTGCCGTTCCCCACGCGTCCTCTCGCGCCAAGTGTTTCACACTCTTGATCGCGCTGGTCGACCGTAGTACATACCCCCCTGTGGTGACGCACATTGAAAGGATGGCGAACTCTAGCACCTTGGTGGCGGACGACAACACGAGAGACCTGTGAGCAAAAAGTGCGTCAGTGTTAACGACGACGCCTTAGATACGCAGGGTAGCTTCTATCTAATCGGAATCAATCAGGTCGGCATTACCTTATCTCCGCTTTCGAGTCGTCCATATGGAGTTTGTGCCACATATTATCGCGCTCAGCGCCAGACGCGAAAACTTTGTGCAGCGCCCGTCGGATGCTCGTGTAAGTGGCGTTCCTAGTTGCGATCTACACGGAAGAGAAGCGCAGGTGAGTGATTTCTGCGCCCTCGCCACCATAGATCAGGCAATTCGAACCGGAATTTTCTGAGAGAATGGCGCGTCGAGGTCTATTTCCTCGGCCGAAAGACACAAAGGAGAGGCTAGATAAATGAGAAGCGCGGCGTGGCGTTGTTCAAGACAAGATCTTACACATCTCAACCAGCGACCAGACTCACAAGAAAGAACCTCAACGTCGTCGTCTGGAGATTGTATAGGATCCACAGGAGCGCCTTTTGACGTTGGTGTCTTCGGCGCGTCGCTGATCGTATCTCCGAGTGCCACATTCGAGGTCGACGCGACCCGTAGGTCTGTCACCGACGGCGCCGCCAAATTAGACGGCACCTTGAACGGCACGCGAAATTGCGGGATCTTTCTTTCTACACTCTCGTAGTGAGCTGCACAAAGCACGAGAATTTGAGAATGAGTGGAATGGCACCAACGGTAAATGGCAGACGCAGCCGAGGACTCGCTCTTGGGCTTCTTGGAAGTCTCCTCGCCGCCGTCCTCTTTCGAATCCCCTGACGATGAAATGTTTCGCTTCATGCCCAACTGACGCGAACGCAGCAGAGCTGGGCCGACATAGTTGGTCTTTGTGCCAATCGATGCGAGGACGGTGCTCGCGCTGGCGACGCGCGGTAGGGCCGAGCCGTCGTCGTCGTCGTTTTCGGGGTTTGGATTGCCGGGAGCCTTTGTGCGATTGGTCTTGCCACCGAGGGTCATGGGTCGCGGCGGAACGCGCGGTGCTCTGACTTGCGGAACTGGATAGTCGCCATAATCATCTTCAAGGGGCCCTGCCCTGAAGGAGTCTACGTGGTGGTTGAGAGCCTCGGCCGGGGACAGCGACTCTTTCTTCTTTCTCGTCTTCTCGGGATTCTTGCAAGCCTACAATAAAGAGAACGATTTAGGAGCGGACGTGACTGGTCATGAACACGCACATCACACATATTCTCACAATATGATGAGGCTTGTCCGGCATCCCCTCCGTCAATCATCTCTCCGAAATACCGGCATATCGACTTGAAACGAACGCATATGTTTAAGTCTAGGTGTGCACAGCCTGGCTGGATTACTCACAATGTGTCTGCAAACATTCACGTTCTCCGAGAAATTGACGAGCTAGAGGTCTCGGTGAGAGGTGTTCATGTTGACAAGTCAGTTCCATACAGCAGAAAAACTGTCAGTGGCCCTCTGGCTCGGTGGGGGGTCATTGTTCCGATCAGCCGTGGCCTGTCGGCGGGTGTGTGACATCGAGACTAGCTTCCTAGCGCGTAGCATATCTTCCCGAGCTGAGAAGAGACGCTGAGTTCATCTGAGAAGTCGGAGAGAAGTATCGTACAATAATACAGAATGCATTTTGCTGGCTTCAGTTTGCTTCAGCCTCAGTTTCTTTCAACCAACATTGGTTTTGTAAGAACGTACTTCACCGTCTCGGCCAGCTCGTCCTGGAGGTGTCAAACTGAGACGTAACACATTCTCAACAGAATGCCACTTACCAGTTTCCTGATAATAGCCTAGCGCGGTGTTATCTCCCGTCTCGTGAGTGGTAGACGAGACGCACCTTCGAAGCTCTTCGGCAAGTCATAATGAATGATATACCTGGGATCACGTCGACCGATTCATTCCACACAACAAGTCACCACTACTCACCGAACGTCACTCTTGTCTATGCCCATCCCGAATGCAATCGTGGCGCAGACCTGAATACGCCGTTGAGGATCATATATCGACTGTTTCAGTTGAGAACCTACGACATCTATCCCCCTGGTTCCGTCCCCACCTTCCTCCCACCCCTTGAGTGTTTGATCAAGAATCGCGGGCCTATGATTCTCTCAGAGATGCGATCTTGGAAGAACGCTGATACGTCAACGCACTTTATGCCTCTGTGGTACGGTCGACAGTTCAGTCCCTTTCCTCGTAGGTAGTTCGACAGATCGTCACACGTCATGCGAGTCCGACAATAAATGATGCCCGAAGATGGTCGCCCCCGTCGACGATGAAGACCACTGATGTAATTCAAGACCTCGTCCATCTGGGTCATCGCCTCTGAAGAGTGGTACCGAACCTAGACAACAAATCAGCCGCGCGATCGTTACGATATATAGTTTTGAGCCACACAACACACCTCATAGAACAGATTTGGGCGGTTGAAGGGGTGTACGAACTTCGAAAGACGATGCGGAGCCATTCGGAGAATGCGTGCAATGTCGTCCTGGACTCTGCACACAGGAAATGTCAAACGCCTATCCGCCATCACAGAAACGAACGCATACAAAGGTGTCGCGCTTGCCGTCAAGGCCATGAGAGGCACATCCGGAAACTTTTCCCGAATTGTCCCCAGGCGTCGATACTCTTCGCGGAAGTCGTGCCCCCATTCCTAGAGACTCAAGCTCTCAGCGCTTAGCCATGAAGAGTTCCGTTTTTTACGCACAGATATACAATGTGCCTACTCGAGTGGGTCAGCTGGAGCAGCGACGCCATAAAGGGTGCCAATTCCTCACCTCGTCGACCACAATGCGGTTGAGCTCTCCACGTTGATATAATGGCGTCAGAAGCTTCATAAACTCCGCCGAACACAGTTTCTCGGGTGTAACTAGTAAACGGGTGAGAGCTTGACGTCAGTCAATCAGGTCATGAGATAGAGAGGGTGTGAGAATGACTGTAGAGAAGTCTGTTCTTTGGACATGGCGTGGTCAGGTCGTCGATGATCTAAAATTTTCCAAGAATGAAACGGATCTCGGCGGCTCGGTTTGCAGCAGGCCTACCTCGCGTTTCTCGGACTTGGAGGTCTCAGATGTCAGAGAGGCGACATGTACCTTGTGTCTACGCAACCGAGCAATTTCTGTTCCGTATGGTCAGTCCAAGGCACATGTCGATGAGTTTGACCACTCACGATTCTTCATGAGAGCTTATAACAATGGCCATCAGTAAGCACTGGTAGCGACGTAAGAGATGGCGAGCAAACCCAATAACGGCGAGATCACGATAGTAATTCCTGACTTGACGAGTGATTAGCTGGATGCTCATAGGGAACCCGAAGGTGGCAATCACCTCTTGTACGATTGCTGGCACTTGGAAGCAGATGCTCTATTGAAGGTTTCATGCGCGAGCGAGAAAGGTAGCATGGAAGGGACCCACCTTGCCCATCCCAGTTGGCGCTACAACCAAAACATCCGCCCCTAATGAACAAGTCTTTCAGTGATCCTTACTCTTGAGGAAAACCGAGTTCGTACCATTGATCTGCCGCCTGCGAATATCTCCTTCTGCTTCCCCTTATATTCGCCATACCCGAACACTGTAATGCACGTAAATGACATGTGATTTATCGTGGCCGCGATATAATACCCTTCGTAAATATTCTGATTTACGGTCCAAGGGTTAGTACATGCGCTGCTGGGCATAAACGCAAGTAGACGTTACTCGTGGCATCCGACGCGTCATAGTGGGGGGGACCATCATTTCGCTTCGATGAGCCAGCGCGCTGGTTCATCATATAAGAGAGCGCATTATCGATCCGCATGTCGGACGTCGGGGTGACGAAGAGGTCGCACAACACAACCGCGGTCGTGTGAGTCACTCACTCGCAACTTGACTTGAATGAATTGGGTCGGGAGTCGGGAGACGCGTGAAACGCTTGGTGAAACGCGTCGAGTCACAGTTGCCACTATTCCGCAAGTGTTACGTCCCATAAAAGGAAGGTGGCCAAGCAAGTCACTTTGTTTGGATTCCAAAACGAGAACGTCACTCCAATTAGCGTTTCGAACTCAGATGGAGAACTTTCCTTTAGTCAGTGTACATAAACTTGTTTTGTTTTATTGTTAAGTTAACTTATTTTAAAACAAGAATTTAATTTTATTGTTATTAGCTAACTACTTTACATGGATTTTTCTAAGTCGATCTACGCGCGCGGGGGTGCCCGCCGTTCGCGCGCGCATCCCTCGCCCCGCTTCGCTTCGCCTCGTTCACTACACCCTCGCCATCACTCTCTCACTTTCGCCACCGCGCTCCTAAATGTTAGCCCACCCTTCCGTTCATGCGCTGCCTCCCCCACCCGGGTGCGCTCACGCTCCGCCCCGACCTCGCGCAGCGACACCCTTCCGCGCGACTCCTCCGCTCTCCGCTCGCGCTCTGCCCCTCGTTCCGTGTACCCCTCGCGTGCTGCGTGCTTGGGGCCCTCCCCTGGCCAGGCACCTCTTCTCTGGGCGCGGCGTGAAAACCCGGGAGGGCTGGGGGGTACCGCGCGGAGGGGGCTGGCTGGGCGCACCGACCCTCTTATCCCCGGGGGTACGCGGGCGTGGCGGGGTGCGTAAAAGCCGGAGGAGGGGGTGGACGCGCCGACCCTCCCCCTTGCGTGCGCGGGCGGCTGGCTGGCGTGGCCCGCGCCGAGGAGGACTGGGCTGTGCGCGCCGTCCCTCCCCTTGCGCGCGTGGGCGGGGCTGGACGCGCCGTCCGTCCTCTTGCGTACGCTGGCAGGGCGGGGCGGGGGTTGGGCTGGCGTGGCCCGCGCGGAGGGGGTGGCGCACCGTCCCTCCTCTCGCTATGCGGGCGGGGCGGGGCGGGGCGGGGCGGGGCGCGTGGGGCTGGGCAGGCGTCGCCTGCGCCGAAGGGGACTGGGGTGGGTACGCTGTCCTCCGTGCGCGGGCAGGGAGGGGCCGGGGCGACGTGCCCTCATGCGCACCCTTTCCGCGCGAAACGGGGCGGCGCGGACAGGGGAGCGGCGACGTGTCCTCCTTCCGCGCAGACAAGGCGGTTGGGGGGAAGGGAGGGGCCGGCGGGCGGCGGGCCCGCGCGAACGTGGTGGGTCGGTCAGACACGGGGGAAGGGCCCGCGCGCCCCTCATCTGCGTGCGAATGGGGCGGCAGCGGTCAATGCGGAGGGAGGAAGGGGTGGGTGCGACTTACCCTCGTGTGCCCCCGTTTCGCGCGAATAGGGCGGCGCGGACAGGGGGCGGCTCCCGTGAGCTCCCTCTCTGCGTGCGAACGGGCCGGCGCGCTGCGTCCACTTTTCGACGCGAGTGGGGTAGGCGAGGGGAGGGGAGCGGGAGGAGAGGAGAGGAGAGGAGAGGAGGGGAGAAGAGGGAGGTGTAGGCGGAGGGGTGGGCGTCCTACGCTCGCACACCCAATTCTGTATGCAACAGGGCGGGGGGGGATAAATGGGAAGGGTCCATTTACTGTCCAGTTCTGGACCCTGTGGCGGAAGCAAGGCGTGCCTGCCACGTTGGCGTACGTGGCAGGCACGCCTTGCTTCTGCCTGTAGGCTCTGCACAGTGCAAAGAGCGTAGGACGCCCACCCCACCTCCCTCCTCTCCTCTCCTCTCCTCTCCTCTCCTCCCGCTCCCCTCCCCTCGCCTACCCCACTCGCGTCGAAAAGTGGACGCAGCGCGCCGGCCCGTTCGCACGCAGAGAGGGAGCTCACGGGAGCCGCCCCCTGTCCGCGCCGCCCTATTCGCGCGAAACGGGGGCACACGAGGGTAAGTCGCACCCACCCCTTCCTCCCTCCGCATTGACCGCTGCCGCCCCATTCGCACGCAGATGAGGGGCGCGCGGGCCCTTCCCCCGTGTCTGACCGACCCACCACGTTCGCGCGGGCCCGCCGCCCGCCGGCCCCTCCCTTCCCCCCAACCGCCTTGTCTGCGCGGAAGGAGGACACGTCGCCGCTCCCCTGTCCGCGCCGCCCCGTTCGCGCGGAAAGGGTGCGCATGAGGGCACGTCGCCCCGGCCCCTCCCTGCCCGCGCACGGAGGACAGCGTACCCACCCCAGTCCCCTTCGGCGCAGGCGACGCCTGCCCAGCCCCACGCGCCCCGCCCCGCCCCGCCCCGCCCCGCCCGCATAGCGAGAGGAGGGACGGTGCGCCACCCCCTCCGCGCGGGCCACGCCAGCCCAACCCCCGCCCCGCCCTGCCAGCGTACGCAAGAGGACGGACGGCGCGTCCAGCCCCGCCCACGCGCGCAAGGGGAGGGACGGCGCGCACAGCCCAGTCCTCCTCGGCGCGGGCCACGCCAGCCAGCCGCCCGCGCACGCAAGGGGGAGGGTCGGCGCGTCCACCCCCTCCTCCGGCTTTTACGCACCCCGCCACGCCCGCGTACCCCCGGGGATAAGAGGGTCGGTGCGCCCAGCCCAGCCCCCTCCGCGCGGTACCCCAGCCCTCCCGGGTTTCACGCCGCGCCCAGAGAAGAGGTGCCTGCAAGGGGGAGGGCCCCACGCACGCACGCACGCGAGGGGGTACACGGAACGAGGGACGAGCGCGAGCGGAGAGCGGAGGAGTCGCGCGAAGGGTGTGCGGGGCGAGGCGGGGCGGAGCGGAGCGCAACCCGGGTGGGGGAGCCGCGCATGAACGGAAGGGTGGGCACATCGGAGCGCGGGTGCGAAAGTGAGAGAGTGATGGCGAGGGTGTCGTGAACGAGGCGAAGCGAAGCCGGGGCGAGGCTGCGCGCGCGAACGGCGGGCACCCCCGCGCGAGTAGATCGACTTAGAAAAATCCATGTAAAGTAGTTAGCTAATAACAATAAAATTAAATTCTTGTTTTAAACATAAGTTAACTTAACAATAAAAACAAAACAAGTTTATGTACACTGACTAAAGGAAAGTTCTCCCATCTGAGTTCGAACGCTAATTGGAGTGACGTTCTCGTTTTGGAATCCAACAACGTGACTTGCTTGGCACCTTCCTTTTATGGGACGTAACACTTTGCGGAATAGTGGCAACTTCGAGTCACACAGATCGTATGTCACGGTCACAAGTGACACGTGCCGCGGGCGCTGGCTCGAGCTCGGCGGTGTACCTCCGATCGGAGTGTGCTATCCGCTAATTGCGCTTTCGCTATCAACAGCAGTATCCCACTCTTCCGTGACCTCAGAGTTGGCTTCGTCCGTCGTTGGTTGTGCCAGTGGATTTCTCTGCAGGTTCTCAGAGCCACCAACGCGGGTTGCGCGATGCAACGCATCTCCATGTCAACCCCACCGTTCTGCTATTACTGGCAGCCGCCTCGAGTCAAGTGTATTGAATTTGTACGAATATACTATGTCAGCGCATACAAAATTGATTTCGCATAACATCATTTTCTACTCCCCTAACAGCCTCCGTACGTTGTGGCCAAGACCTTTCGATCAAATAACAGCAGGACAAAGAGGTAACTGCTAGACTTTCTCCCAATAGGCATTGAGCCTTTCCACGAACTCGTCTTGCGTGTTGACGATGGTTACAGGGCGCCCAGAGAGCCGGCGCAAGGAGAGGAACCGCTCTAACTTGTTGTCGTCATCTTCCAACCATAGCAATTGGAGTGCCGGCAACACTTCGGTGATCATATCCTCGGCGATGTCTTCGAGCGCAGAAGTAAGGTAAGCCTTGGTGTAACCTCCCGTCTTTTTAGATACATCCATCGTCTCCGCAGCAGGGAATAGACGGAGGAGTGGAAGCATATCATCTCCCCGACCGTGTTTTCCGACGACGGAGAGATGAACCACATTGGAGAGCATAGGGACAAGTTCATTGAGTAGACGGGCTATTTCCGGAGCTGTGAATTCTTGTACTTCCGAGTCCGAGATTATAAGGGAATGATGGGCTTGATGGCATTCACCTTGCGAAAGGTCGAGTTTGAAGTTGGGATAGCGAAAATCTGCCCGCGCACGCTTGAACTGGGAAAGCTTGATGAACTCGGAAAATTGGGGAGCTTGAACATCCAGTTCGGAGTATTCAATTTTGACGTCCTCGACTCGAGGCATGTCAATTTGGGCCATGAGTTCATCCAAGTACCCGCTTCCGCCTCCAAATTCAAACTTGGTGAGAGCGGGAAGGACAGCGCGCGATTGGAGATGCATAGGGCTGTCCATTCGTTCATAGGGAATTGCGAATTGAATGGAAAGGGTTCTGAGCCTGGTCAACCCGGCCAGGCCTCCAACTATCTCTTCCGGTGAAATGTAACCCCACGGGGGAAAATTCTCGAGTTGGAGAGAAACGAGGTCACGAGTCGACAAAAGGAGCTTTGGTAGGTTCATAAGGGCAACGGCTTCGAAGGAGAGATGTTGTAGGCATGGGGCAGACCCGCCCAAAAATCTATCGGAAAGGTAAAGCATGTCCTTGAGCCTGTCTTCCTCGGGTCCCGTAAGCTCTAGATGTGTCAGCACCGGAAATGGCACATTCATCGCCTCGACCGCCTCGAATACCTCCGAGCTCGTTATGTTAAGGTCAATGCGGCGTACGCGATCAGGGTGCTCGAGTGCAGCAGTGAGATCATCTTGATCCTCCATAATGCAATATTCAACGGTGAGAGGAAGCTCTGGCCAGAGACTGAGATCCTTCCTGAAGGGCGTTTGACTTGAGCAGTGAAGATGTATATCGAGATAGCGTGGTGACGTATATATGATTCGTCGCCATTTTTGGCAGACACGCACAAGTCTTTGCCATACCCTCATACGTCTTTTGGGGTCCCCATGCGGATAAGGGTCGGGTAGACAGAACGCAAATATTTCTAGAAAGGTGTCGTCTGGGAGAACGTTGATTGTCGTTACATGTCTGTTACTCTCTTCTGCGCCACGTCACGCGTCACTCAGTACATCATGCGAGTTCCAACCAGAATTTAAACACGTACCATGAGCACGGGCCATTTCGACCCTCAAGCTTTTGAAAGGGGTATGTGTCATTGTTGAAGAGGTCCCAGTGCCAGGGGACGAGTCAGGAGAAGCGGTGTTATCGAGGGGAGAGTGTGGCTGTTGATGTTGATCAGCCATGGGCAACGGTCGCGGTGTGGTGCGAAGAATCTACAGTAGACAAAATTGCGGAGATTAAAACTAAATGCGCACTCTTGCATGTCCGCCACATCGACGACGAGTTAATTTGACCGAAGGTGAGTTCAATCCCTGAAACCTATGGATCAAAGAGGTAGTGTGTATGCACGAATAATATGGCGGTTATGACTGGGTCAAAACATTCAACATGATTCAGCACTTGCACCCGATAGGCTTACATCTTAAATTAACAAAACCAACGACTGGACCAGCAAGGTTACAGTCGACGAAGTCGACACCTAGTCATAGCGATCATCACGTATAGAATGCAGCCAGCCGTGTGGGGCGAGTCACCAGAGTCACCGCCAGTGCCAGTGGCATGGAAAAGTTGGGTCAAGTCGGCCGGTGGCCAGAACGGTGTCTGTAATATGGACACATACTACACATCCTTTACACTCGCCGAGAACACACGGCACTTGAATTCGTATGTACATTCTAGTACTACATATGCGGCCACGATACCGATTTCACATGTCCCTTTTTCCTCTCCTGAGTTGCGGGATGAGTGAGGACTGGGACCTTTCGATGGAATAACATCAGAACAAGAAAGCACTGGCAACCACTACGAAACTTTCTCCTAACGCCTCTGATAGGAGTTGAGTCTTTCAACGAACTCGTCTTGCGTGTTGACGATGGTTACAGGGCGCCCAGAGAGCCGGCGCAAGGAGAGGAACCGCTCTAACTTGTTGTCGTCATCGTCTAACAATAGCAATTGGAGTGCCGGCAACACTTCGGTGACCATATCCTCGGCGATGTCTTCGAGCGCAGACGCAATGTAAGCCTTGGTGTAACCTCCCGTCTTTCTAGATACATCCATCGCCTCCACAGCAGGGAATAGACGGAGGAGTGGAAGCATATCATCTCCCCGACCGTGTTTTCCAACGACGGAGAGATGAACCACATTGGAGAGCATAGGGACAAGTTGATCGAGTAGATGGGCCATTTCCGGAGCTGTGAATTCTTGTACTTCCGAGTCCAAGATTATAAGGGAATGATGGGCTTGATGGCATTCACCTTGCGGACGATCGAGTTTGATGCTGGGATAGCCAAAATCTACCCGCGCACGCTTGAACTGGGAAAGCTTGATGAACTCGGAAAATTGGGGAGCCTGCACATCCAGTTCGGAGTATTCAATTCTGACGTGCTCGAGTCGAGGCATGTCAATTTGGGCCATGAGTTCATCCAAGTACTTGCTTCCGCCTTTGAAGTCAAACTCGGTGAGAACGGGAAGGACAGCGCGCGATTGGAGATGCATAGGACTGTTCATTCGTTGATTGGGAAAGCATTCACTGGGAGATACGAATCGAATGCGAAGGTTTCTGAGCCTGGTCAATCCGGCCAGTCCTCCAACTATCTCTTCCGGTGAAATGTAACCAAACAGGGGAATATCCTCGAGTTGGAGAAAAACGAGGTCACGAGCCGACAAAAGGAGTTTCGATAAGTCATCGACGCCAACGGCTTCTAAGGAGAGATGTTGTAGGCATGGGGCAGACCCGCCCAAAAAATTGTCAGGAAGGCAAAGAATGTCCTTGAGCCTGTCTTCCTCGGGTGCCGTAAGCTCAAGGTGTGTCAACACCGGAAATGGCGCCTGCATCGCCGCGATCACCTCGAACATCTCCGAGCTCGGCATGTCAATATGAATGCGGCGTACACGGTCAGAGTGCTCGAGTGCAGCAATGAGATCATCTTGATACTCGTCCTCTATAATGCGATATTCAATGGTGAGAGGAAACTCTGGCCAGAGACTGAGATCCTTCCTGAAGGGCGATTTACTTGAGCAGTAAAGATGGAGATCGAGATAGCGTGGTGACGCATATATGATTCGTCGCCATTTTCGGCAGACATGCACAAGTCTTTGCCATGCCTTCATACGTCTTATGGGGCTCCCATAAGGATAAGGGTCGGGTAGACGGAAGGCGAAGATTTCTAGAAGGATACCGTCTGGGAAAACGTTGATTGTCGCTACATGTCTGTTACTTTCTTCTGTGCCATGCCACTCAGTACACCACCCGAGTTCCAACTGGAATTTGAACACGTACCATGAGTACGAGCCGTTTCGATCTTCAAGCTTTTGAATGGGGCATGTGGCATTGTCGAAGAGGTCCTAGTGCCAGGGGACGAGTCAGGAGAAGCTAGAGCGTGTGGCTGTTGATGTTGATCAGTCATCTTACAATAGGGGCGATGGTGCGGGGCACAAAGTTGCGGAGAGTAAATGCGCACTCTTGATTGACAACATGTCCGCCAGCATCGGTAAAAAGTTATTTGACCAGAGGCGACTCGGAGTGAACCATACACGAATAGTATGGCGGCCATGGCCGGGGTACTACGGTAACATTCAACATGATTTAGCACTCGCCGTCTAAGCAACTTGAATGTACTATACGCTGCCAAGCTGGTTACAAGTCGGGGCCATCCGGTGCATGGCGGACTTTCTCTATGCTGGACAGACTCAGAGGGAACGGCGGGAATCACTATAGCCGAACACCGTAAATAGATGCGTGTAGCATACGATCTATTATGGCTGAGATATATCACCCCTCGTGAATGTTCTGATTAGTAGCGGTCCGAATAGCACTACCAGTAGAACATAAAAACGAGTGGACTGTGGACCTTATTCATGGCGTCACAAGCCCGAGGGGGGTAGTATTTCGCCTCGATGAGGCAGTGTGCTGGGTCAACACGAGGTTGTACAGGCCCCGCCTGCCTGAGTTACTACTCGCAACTTGAATGAGTCGGTTACTGTAAGATTCTGAGACGTATGAAACACAAATCGAGTCACGTGCCATATAAAACTCCTCACTGAGGAACGGAACGAGCGAGGCTGAGAGCAAGGCTGAGAGCATAGTCTTTGTGCGGGCGCACAGGGTGACACGTGGCTTCCTATCTCCCGTGCCGCCACCTGTAGTACAAGGACTGTTCTAGGAGCACCTTCCAGATTCGATGTACGAATACGACATCTCAACTGCAGCACGACTCACGAGTTCTGGCCGCCGCCGCCGCAGTTGTGCGCTCTGGAATCAAATTGTTCTAAAGGTCCAGACAACGATCGGATGATCGCAGCGTATATCCTCAAACCGATTCGCAAGGTTTGCATCACTCTGACAATCACTCTACATCAAGATACCCGGGCCCGATCATGCCCCTACAGGTTTCTCCATCTCGATTCTCCACCGGCGATGTGCCATTCTGTGGTCACCAACTTCGTATCCACTGTGCAACATCCCTGGTCATCATACATTTCACGCCCACGACGACTCTGCCTCCACGACCTTTGCTCGCACTGACCTGCATGATGACGCTGCGCTGGCCCCTGCTTCCCTTTCCAGTCCCGATGCGCCTTCCTCGTCCGTACTTGCATCACTTCATGTCCTCAAAAGCCTCGCCGATGTGCCACCGCTTGACGACTTCCACCCTGTTCACTAGACAACCACCGAAAGCCTCCGCACTCCTGTTTCTCATCAGATCCAGCCGCCGCTGGTGCAATACTGGATACCTCAGGTGTAGGAATACCCGACCCCACTGCCGAAACTTTGACATCCGTCCCTCTTTCCTCTATCTCCCCACCCACCACCATTTCCCTCCAGCACAATGCAGACCTCCTGACGCCTTCCGATGCACCAAATCTCCAGACTTCAGCTTCTTCTAATCCAGTTCCCGACAATATACTTCCTACAGCCCTGTCTTCACACTCGCCCATCGCTCGATCTGACCTCTGACCGTCTTACCGCTCGATAATAGTTACTAGTTCTTGCTACTGCCCCAAAAGCCTCCTCTGAAACCTTGCTGGGTGCTACTGGAGACGATGGTAACCCGAAGCTTGGCTCGCGCAAGGAATTTAAAAAGGACGCTCTTGACCCCCTCGGCGAATTGCGCATTCGACGCAAACACTACGGCCACCCTAGATCTTCCACCAGAATCCCCGTCATTGAGATCAGTTGCTGACACGGAGGTAACGATCATGGGTTTTTCGCTGCGGGGACCAAATTCCGAGCGTACAGGACTCCGAGATTGTCCTTCGCGTCCTTCCGACTCCTTCGTATGATATCGTCTAACGCATCCAATAAATACCTCAAAGGTGCGCATGCGATAGGGCATATATGAGTGTTTGGCTAGTACTATTCAATGCTTTTCTTATCTTATGGATATACCGTCCTATTTGCGGTACAAATACCGTGGCGAGAGTTGTGTAGGCGAAATCGGTGATTCCCAAGATAGAGTACTTCTCTATCGCGCGAACTCTTATCATAACTTATATCCTTTGAAGTTGCAGATACTGCAAGTAGAGGGTCTCTGCTTCGTACCAGTTCTTAAACCTCGATTCAACATAGTACGCAAGTCAGGTGAAGCCGTGTTCGTACCACCATCGCTCTTGCATGGCTAATTTCGCACAAGATATGTTGAATCCGTCCGTAAATGGACATTGACCGGTGACCGGTGATCGTCGAGCAGCTGCCACTGTGTGTCAATGAGATGGAGGACTCCACGGTGTTTAAGCCACGAGTTGACGAGCCCAAGCGTCCGAGGCTCTGGGTGCGGCACGACAAGCCCAGCGACCTGCTCCTGAGACAGGTAAGTATCAGACTCCTTCCCGATTCGATGCTCCGCGTAAGAGGCTCTCAATCTCGACCCTTCTAAATCCTACACCACGTCAGAGTACAAAATTTATGCCAAATCGAGGCAAAATTTTCGGACAGCCAAGCAACAATTTCAAAAAATATGTGAACTCTCGTGCCCTCGGGTTTCGGCCTCGTGCTGCCAGTGGCCATGAAAGTGTGGTTGTAGGTATACAGGTTGATGCTTTGTTCCCCTACACGTAACACTGCTGGCTAGCGATACTTTCTGCCAATCTTGACCATAGTCGCGCCGGGGCTCATGGACTTCCTCCTTGCGGTCACAAGGCGGTGCTCTATTCGTCCATCTGGGTGCCGCAGATCGTGCGGGCTGCATTGACACGCCGTGGGCGGCCATTCGCGCTTGGGCGAAAGTACGTCATTGGGACGACAGTGGGACGCATGCTACTCACTACGTGTAAGTGTGCTCAACCGATCGCGTACGTAGCCTAACTGACACTCCCTCGCGGGTTGGCATAGATTTCCTAGGATGCCCGAAAAAACATATCAACCGTGGGGTAGGTCGTCACGTGACGTACCGCGTAGTGTCGCTCGCTGATGCCATTTCCGTTGGGTTGGACAGCGTGGGTGTACGCGCTATCGTTGTTTGCATGCGCGCAAGCCGCGCTGCTTGGCCTACAATCCTCGGTCGGGCAGGCGTTCTTCCTCCCTCAGCGCGTGCCTTGGCCGTGCACGCCTTCTTGAAGTATGCATGCGCTTGTGTTGGAATCAGCCAGATAAGCAGAGTTTACGAGCCGGTCTGGAGGGATTAAGATGAGGAGATGCGGTATAACTTTGAGAACACGACTTTTTGTGACATTCGCAGGCGGGATCGAGTAGGCAGGTATTATCGTGCAAATATTGCTGTTTGACTTATCCGGCTTCATGGGCTCGCTCACTTTACCTCGAGACCCATGTACGACAGCAAGCGTGCTCTTGATCTCAAAGCGTTGACATGTGCTATTGCCCCTCGAGTCTCAACGAAAGAGCCATCGCGATTTCTGTATCTTGGTGCAGTTGGCGATGTCCCGCATCGGGAGTCGGGCATAACTTGGTCTTATGGTTAGCAACCAATCCTATCCTAACCTAGGCAGATCCTAAATAACTCCGAATACATGTGTTATCATGAAGCGGCTATTTCATACGGGTAGTGGAACGAATATGGTACAGGGAGCAAATGTACTGTAAAAGTGCCACATAGGGCCATGTCAAGGCGCACTGACTGTAAATGGATTCGAAAAAAATTAATTCCGGATCTTGTTCCGGATACATGTAGGATAGGAAAATGTAGGATGTAGGCTTATGGGAAGTCACCCATTAAATGACATTGACGATGACCTTTCCTATACCTTACGCCAAGCCTTACGCGCAAACGCATCAATAGAATTGCGGGAGGGCCCAAAGGAGCCCTCCTGCATTCTAGTAAGCATGAATGAAATGCGAGATGAAACAGGGTGCTAAGCACCAGAAGTTTTGGTGATGATTGTCCTGATCATGCGCGGAGCAGGCACCAGCGAGGAGGACTCACTCCCCAGTTCGGGATGTGTTGGGGGGCGGGTTCGTCTCGGGCTCCATAGAATAATGCGACCGTCACCACGTGACCGCCACGGCCACGTTCCCTCAGCTGCCCTCAGCTGCGGTTGCTGGACAACTCGGAGTCCACATTCATCTGAGGCAGCTCGAGAGTTACCTCCGTGTGTTCCGGCGGAAACAAGCTTTATTTGTTGTCTTACGGATAATGCTCTATCAGAACTAGCCAAGCGGGTGAAATAACCGTCCCAGTCTGCTCTGCTTCTTGGTCCCTTTCACACGGTTCACATGGAAAAATCAAAGTGGTCACTTCGGCGCTCTTAAGACCGTGACTTCGTTCTCCTCTCTTTCTATCACCTTTTCTCTGTTCTTCTTTCACCAAGGCAGCCTAGCTGCGATCGAATCCTTTTAGGACAGGACGCCTTGAAGAACTCGTCATGTCTGGCCATGCTGTCGCTGACATCCGGAACACCTACGGGTGTCATTCATTGGGCTGATTATCAGTGTTATGTGAGCTGTCGGGCCCTCTCCTTACCGGTATTTATACTGACTGGTGAACGTCCAGGCTCTTTGGTATAACACTCTGCAGACGTGAGCTTTGGTGAACGCTGTCTCCTTTCTCGCGCTGACTCGGAAACTTTGTCCGGATAGATGGTATATTACTGGTAATTAACTCTCTCCTCCCGATACAACCGAACTCACCAGACACAGGCGAATATGGGAATAGAGACCCAAAGGCTCTCAAGTTATTCATCGCAGTCATAGTGTGGGTAGTACATTTCAGATTCTAAGCCCACCCGGATTGCATTATTTCGTCAGTTTATTGGATGCCTTGCACACCTCCCTATGCATTTATTCGATATACTGGTAGGACACAACACCCACTCTATCATTCATGAGCTCATTATTGCAGGTACCTGGTCCTAAATTTGGCAACGTCGAAAATTCTGCACCACAATATGTGGTGAGTCCACTTTTGTCGAGACGAAGTCAGAGTCGTCTCTGACTAGTGCTCTAGGGCTATGATTGTATGTAACGTTGAAATTGCGTCTTATCTCCTGCCACTTGCAGTAACTTACGTTCACTGTAGGCTCAGATCAACGTCACCGTATGCCGCTATAAAGTTTTTGCTATTTCAGACTTACTAGTGACCGTTACAGGGACTCGTCGATTATATGGTTCAACTGTGCGTCTTTTGCACTGGATCTCTTATTTGCGATTTGTCCTGATACAGCGTAGCTACTATGCCCGACGAGTTTACATTGGTGAGTATTATCCTCTGCCCTTAACTGGAACTCCAAGCTACAACCTGGTTTTCTGTCAGTGGGCGGGAGTATCATCATCCCGATCATCATTGTAAGTTTGTCTTTATCGTAGCCTGACTTCTCGATGCACTTCTCAACGCGCTTTTCTCAGGTGATATTCGCAACTGCTTGCTTCGGTAAGCACACTTGTGAGCTTTGGGAGGTACATTTATGACTATCTACCTTCTCATCGTTACAGCCCTCGGATTCGGTGAGTTAGCTGCTTTCCATTTTCGTGCCTCGTCCATGAATCATGTCTAAACATGGCATGCTAGTGTTCATCGCCAGAGTGTATGTGTGGTCTATTCCCTGACATTATTCAAATATTTGAAACCTTTCGTCAGGACTGCCCACGGGTTCCGGTCCCGCCATATGTCCCTAATCGTAAGATTGGACCTTTACCTCTTCCACATCCGCTTACCCTTTGACGGCTTGGCAGCCGGTGACATGCATCGGAATGGGGTCAAGTGTTGTGGCAGACATTTTGATCGCCGTCTCCATGTGCTGGTTTCTCTACCACAAGAGGACTGGTTTCGCAAGGCGAGTTCAGTTTTCCCCATTTACGCCGCAGATTTTGGCTGAGTTTTCGTGAACAGAACCGATTCCGTGATCATGACCTTGATGGCTTACAGTATCCAGTCGGGTTTACTGACAAGGTGAGATCTTGAGCTACGTCAGTCGGCTACACACTCAATCAAGCAGCGTTCTCGCCAGCGCAATGCTTATCAGCGTAAGGGTTTCCCTCGTGTACTTTGTCATTTTCTTATGTTATGACCAGTTTTCAGTGGCTCCCTCCGCTAAGTATTCGGACATATTTTTCTGGCCAATGGGTAAATGTACGTCTGTAATAATACCAATGATGGGAAGACACATTAACTGACGTTTATCCTGTAGTCTATGCGAATTCTCTTCTTGCTATGTGAGGAGTCAATTTAGTGTGTATGGTGGGTCCAACTTCTGACCGCTTTCACCTTCAGGTTGAACAGTCGGGACTACGTCCGTGAGCGGTCGGTCCACCGATAACAACATGACAACGCCTTTAGCCTGTCTTCGATCCGAGTCGGACAACGGAGTGAGGGTGACAAGTCCAGACGACCCGCTGTCTCGGTCACTGTGCATCGCTCGGCGACAACGGACTTCGCACAGGACAAACGTGACCACGACGTAGAGTCTAGTCCGGTCGAAAATAGCAAATTGGTATGGTCCCTGCATTTCTCCGTAGCGACTACTGCACTGATATTTATTTTGTCCTTCGAAGGAGGCGAGTATTCCCTCTGAAATCCGTCGTGATGGTCGCATGTCGGATTGGAGCATGTAGGGTCTCGGTAGATCATGGCGCGGATCAAGGAAAATTTCACTAAAATTCCCCTTGTATCATAGCTCGGGCCGGGTCCTGACCGCTTACGGTATACTTGAATATAGTCCGGGTGGATTTGGGTTGCTTGGGTTTTTTTTTTTTTTTTTTGATCCATTTTATTACTGGGTTATACGCCGGAGGCGCAGACCAGTCGTAACTACGAGCCGTTACAGTTATGAAACACGATAGTCCTAAGGTTGCTTGGGTTTCAATTGGTCATAACTGTAACTAGTACTGACGCTGAGGTCCAGGGGGAGAAAGGGGGGTACACAATGATGTCCTTGAATATGTCAAGGCCACAAGGTCAATAACCGCTCCATACGAGCATTTGTTCTTTTTGTACCTGAGCGGGAGGTTGATTGCCGAGTACCGCACTACCAAGCGCACTACTGTATGTGACGCCATCCTCAGGCTTCAATGAGGACCAGATATGAAATGTCCTGTATGAGAGCGGCTGGAATCGGATGGCGCTGGCTTGTAACCAACTGCTTGGCAGCATTATTGAGATATGGACTAAGTTGCTGTAGACACTATCAGGTCACGGTGCGAGTGCTGAATCATGTTGAATGTTGGACCATTGGTACCCTGGCTATAGCCGCCATATTCCTGTATATTCGCGGACACACCACTTCTTTGATCTTAGGTTTCAGGAATTGAACTCGCACCAGCACAACGCAGACCTCCTGACGCCTTCCGATGTACCAAATCTCCCGGCTTCAGCTATCTTCTTGTCACGATTCCCCCGACAATAGACTCTACAGCCTGAGGGTTCGCCCGCTGGTCTTCACGCTCGCCCATGCACTCGATCTGACCTCTGAACCGTCCTTACCGCGTCGGTTAATAGTCACTACTACTGCCCCCACGCCTCTCCAAAGTGGAAACCCTCCAAAATCAAGCTGGTGCTTCTGGGGACGATGGTAGCTAGAAGCCTGGCTCGCGCAAGGAAAAGGGACGCTCTTGAACCCCCCTTCTGCGAATTAGCGCATTCCACGCAAACACTACGACCACCTAAGATCTTCCACCAGAATCCCCGTCATTGAGATCAGTTGCTGAAACGGACGCAACCATCATGGGTCATTCGCTGCGGGGACCAAATTCCGCGAGCGTACAGGACTCTGAGATTGTCCTCCGGGCTGCGTCCTTCGTATGATATCGTCTAACGCATCCCCAATAAGGCGCGCATGCGATATGGGTATATTAGTGTTTAGCTGGTACTATTCAATGCTTTCTTATTTTATGGATATGCCGTTCTATTCGCGGTAAATACCGTGGCGAAAGCTGTGTAAGCGAAATCGGTGATTCCCAAGAAAGAGTACTTTTCTGTCGCGCGAACTCTCATCATAACCTCTAGAAGGTGCAGATATTGCAAGGAGAGGGTCTCTGCTTCGTACCAGTTCTCAAACCTCGATTCAATATAGTACGCAGTCAGCGAAGCAGTGTTCGTACCAGTGGTACCACCATCGCCCATGTACGGCTAAGTTCACACAAGATATGTTGAATACCGAGTCACGTCCGTAAATGGACATTGACCGGTGACCGGTGGATCATGCAGCAGCTGCTTCTTCGTGTCAATGAGATGGAGGACTCCACGGTGTTTAAGCCAGAGTTGACGAGCCCAAGCGTCCGAGCTCTGGGTGCGGCACGACAAGCCCAGCGACCTGCGACAGGTATGTGCCATTCTGAAACGGAACGAACAACACATGAGTACAACCGCGCGGCAGAAAAGGTTAGTAGAGGACGTGACTCGGTGTTTGGATCGAACGTCGATCAGAACGTAGAAGATGAATTTATGACGAGGATATAAAGCTTGAGAAGTGGTGATGATACTTCCATCAAGTGTGCACTGTGTCTGAAGGTCCGGAAATCGGCGAGTCACCGTGCGTGCAGAAAAGTCGGCTGGCGAAGCATATACACAGGCAGGGTTCCTCACGAAACCTTCTTCTCTTCTGACTTCACAAGGACCCATGACTTCCTAAACTAGTTGATACATAATACTCTACTATTTCTAAATATGAGCATGTACCCCAACTCACTGGCAGGGGTTTATTGACAAAATCATTCAGTCGCTTCGAGTTGTAGGTCCTTTTATAGATATACAGCTATCGGTCAGTCTTTGGTCATTTGGTGGATGCGGTATTCCAGTGAGCATTGCTGGGGTCAGCAATCATGAATATACCGCATAATCAGTTTATAGCTAGTATTGGAGCTGCGGTACGCCCGATCTACGGACTCGGAGAAGTTAGTAATAGAGATAGAAGATATTGAAAATATGATAATAATAACCCCCCGACACTAGTAAAAAATAGCCCAGAATCAAGAAGCAAGCAAGAGATCCTTGCGTACACTCACCGAGAACACAGCACTTGAATTAGTACGAATGTACATACTAGTACATCTGTGGCCACGATACCGATTCGTGTATCATCATTTCCTCTCTTGGGGTGGGTGAGTGAGGACTGGGACTTTTCAATCTAATAACACCAGAACAAGAAGGCAACCGCTACGGGACTTTCTCCTAACGCCACTGTTGGGAATTGGGTAGTTCAACGAACTCATCTCGCGTGCTGACGATGGTCACAGGGCGACCAGAGAGCCGGCGCAAGGAGAGGAACCGCTCGAGCTTGTTGTTGTCCTCGTCTAACAACAGCAATTGGAGCGCGGCAACGACACGGTGACCATCTCCTCGGCGGTATCTTCGAGCGCAGAAGTAATATAACTTGCCAACCCCCAGATACCTCCAGCACCTCCACGGCCGAGAATAAGCGGAGGAGCGGGAGCCATTCAGCGCTCTCCATCCCACGCTGGTTCCGCCGAATGGAGAGGTGACCAACGTTAGAGAGCGTGGCGACAAGTTGACTGAGTAAAAGGACCGTGCAAGGAACTGAAAAACGGGACTCTGGGTCCAAGGTTGCAATGGAAAGATGGGCTTGATGGCATTCGCTTTGTGGGAGATCAAGTTCAATGTAGGTTTTGTGGACATAGAAAGTTACTTGCGCACGCTTGAACTGGGAAAGCTTGAAGTTGTCTGTGCGATCGATGAACTGAGAAAGTTGGCCAGCTTGAACTTGTTCAGGTTCCTCCGCCTCCTCCCCCTCCTCTATGAAGTACTCTATTCTGACGTCTTCGACTCGAGGCGCGTCAATTTGGGCCACGAGGTCTTCCAAGTATTTGCCGTCACCTCGAATACAAACGAGATGAGAACAGGAAGGACAGCACGCTCCAGACGGCTTCCCGTCCGTTCATAGGGAGACTCCAACGGAGGTGAGAATCTAATGCAAAGGGTTCTGAGCCTGGTCAACGCGGCCAGTCCCTCGGCCATCGCCTCTGGTGGAATGTAACTGGTAGGGGGGATATACTCGAGTCGGAGAGAAACGAGGTCACGAGCCGACATGAGGAGCGTTGGTAGTTCTGGAAAGGAAATGAATTCTAAGCGGAGATGTTGTAGACATGGGGTAGACCCGCCCAGAAATCGTTCGGGAAGGTTAGGTACATGATTCGAGATCCCGTAAGCTCAAGACGTGTCAGCGTCGGAAACGGCACCTGCATCGCCGCGAACACCTCTCTCCCAGCTGAGCTTGTTATGATCTCAATGCAGCGTACACGATCAGGATGCTTGAGTGCAGCAATGAGATCGCCTTCATCATCAGGAACGAAGTAATGAACAGTGAGAGGAAACTGGCCAGTGACTGAGATTCTTCCTGAAGGACGTTCGATATGAGCAGTAAGATGTAAATCGAGATAGCATGGTGAGGCAAATGTGATTTGTCGCCATCTTTGACAGACGTGCGCTAGACTTTGCCATACCATCATATGTTGAATGCTATGAGAGTCGGATAGACAGAAGGCAAATATTTCTCGAAAGACATCGTCCGGGAGAATGCTGATTGTCGTTGCATGTTTGTTAGTACACTCTCCTGTGTCACGCAACTCAATTACCTACTCCACGCAAAAGCCAACCAGAACTTAAACACGTACCTTGAGCACAAGTCGTCTCGGTCTTCAAGCATTTGCAAGGGCCATGTGTCAGTTTAAAGAAGTGTCAGGGGACGAATCAGGAGAAACGATGTTATTGTGTAGAGAAGGCGTTTGTTGATGTGTCATCTTAGGGGTTCAGGTGCGCGGCCAGGGGGATTTACAGACAACGCTGCGGAGAGTGAAAATGTCAGCCACACCAGTAACAGATGATTCGAAGGCGAGTTCGATTCGTGAAACCGGCGACAAGAGCAATGGGGTTGTGATATTCCTATCAGGGTCGCTGCCACCGGCAGTGCGCTGGTCCAGATATACCCTGCTATATCAACAATACAGTCCCATAGTACGGAAAAATAATAATTTCAAAACCTCGCTCCGGGTGTAGATGTGCATGACCATAGATGTTGCGATACAGTTGACAGAAGGGACGCACCCTCTCCCCAACGTCACCCGCTGTCTAAGTCCGGTGACTCGTATTTGTCGAACAGAAATTGTGTCTGATGGGAAAGGAGTCTTTCTACGAACTCGTCTTGCGTCTTGACGATGGTTACAGGGAGACCAGAGAGCGCAAAGAAAGGAACCGTTCAGTGGGCCCCATGGCTTGATGTTGTCGTAGTCGTAGTCGTCGCGGTCGCGGTCGTCGTTGTCATCTAAGCAAAGCAAGAGGAGCGCCGGACACTTCGGTGACCATCTCCCTAGGGATGTCTTCGAGCGCAGAGGTAATGTACCCGGCTGTCACCCCAGATCCATACATCGCCTCCAAACAGTGACAACCACTCGGCCATGTCCATCTCGGCTTCCCAATAAGGTTCCTTGCTGACGAAGAGATGACTCACGTTGGAGAGCATGGCGTCAAGTTGGCTGAGCACATGGACCACGAATGGGATTGGAACTCTATCCCTCGGCCCAAGGTTGTAATTAGAAGAAGAACTTGGTGGCGTTCGCCCCGTGATCAATCAAGTTCGACATTGTTATCAGAAAAAGTGATTTGTGTGGGCATACTTGAATTTGCCGTACGATCGATGAACCAACAAAGTTGGCGGATTTGGACCTCGTCCGTGGAGTACATTATGTTGACGCAGTTGATTTGGGGCGTGTCAATTTGGGCCACGAAGTCCTCCAAGTACTCGTTAGCACCCGCGAATATAAACTCGGTGAGAGCGGGAAGGACAGCCAGCGTTGAGGGCCTTCTCGCTTGCTCAGGGGGAGTCAGAGCAGTACAAATGCACAGGGTTCTGAGTCTGGCCATCCCGGCCAGACATACTACCATCTGGTGAAATGTAATCACCGTCGAGAAACGAGGTCACGTGCCGACAAAAGCAGCGTTGGTAATTCTGGGTAGGGAACGTTTCCTATGTGGAGGTGTTGTTAGACGTGAGGCAGATCTGCCCAAGAATCCAGGAGAGGGCGGGCATGTACATATGCTGTAAGCTCGAGACGTTTCAGCGCCGGAAATGGCACCTACCTCTTCCACCCTCTTATGTGAAGATCAACGTCTTGTAAACAATCAGATTTGAGTGCGGAAATAAGCTCGACATCGTAATCGTCACCATCGCGATAGTCACTTGGAAGGCGATAGGCAATGAATATAGGAAATGCCGGCCAGCGAATGAGATCTGAAGGGCAAGAGCGAGTTCATATGTGGCCCGCAGGAGTGGCGCAGGACATCGCTCGTGCCCCCTCTCCTTTGCGCCATACACTCCTCGTCGTTCAGTACGTTCAGTGCTCGTCTCCGTCAATTCTCGTACCTTCGTCCTCTCTACCTCTCGCGGATGGGCTGCCTGCACCGGCTCGTACATCCTCTTCCCTCACACACTCGCCCTGCTTTACTTGCTGTCTGACTCCCTTGCCCCTCGCCCACCGCCACCGCCCTCTCACTCATCCACAAAGTTCACCAATGAGTTCTCGCAGGTGTGTGCATGGCCTTTGTTTGCATTTTGGATAGTTGACTGTGTTTTTAGCAGCTACTCTTCAATTAGCGATCATTCAGTATCTTCACTAAATTTTATCGAATCAGGTTCATCAATCGGTGACTCAAGGTGTGTCCCGTGTCTCCATATTCTCAGATTAGTTGACTGTGTGATCCATCTCAATCAGCTCTGATCCCCCCTTCCGGCCAAATGATTCGTTCACCAGTACCACTTCCGAGTCGGATGACCCTCACAGAGGCCAGGAGGTCGAAAATATTACCCGGACTCTCTGCGAAAAACTAGAGGAAGCACAGGCTCAAGGTACCTCTTCGAGGACTCGCTTAGCTACCGCGACGGGTGCTGACTTGCATCGCACAGGCAAGGGTAACATCAACACGCTCCCGGACAATGTCTTGCTGGAAATATTTGACTTATGTCGAAAGGGTCATGATCCCGTTTGGTTCACCTTTACCGTTGCATGGGATTGGCATCGGCTGGTGCATGTTTGTCAAAGATGGCGACAACTCGTATTTGGTTCACCACGCCGTCTTGATGTTCAACTTCTTTGCACACATAGAACTCCTGTGAGGACGCACCTAGGTTTCTGGCCACCCCTTCCCATCGCCATTCGCTTTGACAGCACCATCGTTTTACGCGTAGAGACCAAGATCGTCTTTTGCTGCACTCGAGCACCCCGACCGTGTAAACCGTGTCGACCTTTGCCTACAGGGCTCCCATTTAGGAGAGGTAGCCACGGTGATGCAAGTGCCATTTCCGGCACTGACACATCTTGTCCTTCGGTGGGAAATTGAACCGCCAACCCTTCCCAGTGGATTCTTGGGTGGATCCGCCCCGTGTCTACAGCATCTGGTCCTGGAAGGCGTTTTCTTTCCATCATTACCCACACTTCTTTCGTCGGCCGGTGACCTTGTCAATCTCTCTCTCGACGATATTACCGAGGATGCGTACATTTCGCCGGAGGCGATGGCTGCAAGTCTGGCCGCGTTACCCAGGCTCAAACACCTTTTCATCGGATTCCCATCCCCCCCCGATCGAACACGCCTGCCTCCTGCAACACGGAATCTGGTTCCTTCTCTCGACTTTTTTGAATTCCATGGCACCAGCGAGTATCTGGACGACTTGGTGGCCCGACTGAACTGCCCTAAACTTGACCAGTTCCGCATCGAGTACTCAGATCAGTTTCTTGACTTCAAGTTGCGCAACTCTTCAAGTTCATCGATCACTCAGAAGACCCCAATTTGACCCCAATCAGGCAGGCCAATGTATTCTTTTCATACGAATCGGTCTCCTTCGACATGTATCCGTGTCCTAACAGCCGTCCAAATAGCCATCCAAATTGGAATCGTGTTAGCGCTTCGATCTATTGCCTTGGGATCGAACGACAACTTTCGCACATCGCTCAGGTGTTCAGCCAACGTTCCACTATGCTCTCTCGTTTGATTCATTTCAAGCTCTCCTCCTTCCGGACCAAAGCAGGTGACGACGAATGGCTGTACCTCCTCCGCCAGTTCTCCTCTGCACGGACGCTACATGTAGGTCGGAAAATCGCAGGGCCCCTTGCACTCGTACTGGAAGGCCTCACCGGGGAGATGGTCGCCGAGGTGTTGCCAGTCCTCAATTTGATATACTTAGATCGCCAGCCGGTGTCGGCCCTTAAGAAGTTCCTCGCAGCGCGCCAGCTCTCTGGTCACCCCTTAACCATTGTCAACACGGAAGCAGAGTTTTATGAAAGAGTCAAGTGCTACGTCAGCGAATAAGAGGGTGTTCCATACCAGGTTTTTTTTTTACGATGCCACAGTTTCAATTGTCCTCCGTAGTATTTACGAGATGACCTTATTACACACCGACGAAAAAAAAACCTTTATGTAGATTACAATAAAATTGTCACGATACCGTCGATACGTCATCCATATATCAATTTTGAGATGAACTTGTCGTGATTGGTCTTGGACTTAGAATCGTAACTTAGTTACATGTGGTGTTGATGAGTCACGTGGTGTCACGTGTCATGTTAGGGGGCCAGTTGACGAGACCACTGAGTCAAACACTCACTCATCTCTGGCTCAATCCCCACCAAATTAAATATACAGTGTCCAGTAATACTTTTTAGTGCACCTGAACTTTTTTTTGTTAAAATCTTGTTGTGTTGCAAAGTTAGAAAAAAGGCCCTACAGTAGTAGTACGTGTCCATAATTTCGCACAGGATCTTACAGGTGCACATTCAAAGGCTTGAGTATTAGGCAAACACTCAATTTACAGAGGAATGTGCAAAGAAATTGAATAATAAACCAGAAAGGGTTCACGGTCCACGCACGAAGATAATAATTCAGTCAAAATTCTATAATGCTGTAGTTCTGTAAAGTTGAAACCATGTAAACAAGGGCCCATAGTTATAGATCGCGCCGTGATCACTCCGAAATTTCGCAACGATACCTCATGCAGGCCTCATGTGGCATTGAACTTTATTGGACTTCACAGCTTCACCACTCATCAGTTACAGTCAAGATCCGAGTCACCGGAGCACAAAACCGCAGTTCTCTAGCATGTAGTACGCGGGTCTTTCAAAGAAGGTTATTCACACCGTCCGTGCTATCGATCAGTGAATAAACGTATCGAATTTGACAAGAATTTGACTCATTCGACAAGGCCACAAGGCTCTCCCAGTTGTCCAGGACAGTAACCCATGACAGTAACCCATGCGTGCTTCAACTGCATATTATCCCAAAGTGGTGCGAGAGGGGTCGCGAGGTTGGCTCTGGGCACGGCAGCAAGGACAGCGAGTACAGTGAGCTGGCGGTAGTATCGCATGATTGATTACAGGCCACCCGTGGCTGTTAAAGCTCAAGCACTGGGACACTGAGATCATAGCCTGGAACCAGTCCTTTATCTGCAATTCAGCGTCAGGACCGAGGTAGGAGCAAAATTACGGGTGCCTCCATGGTATCAAGAAGACTCGGACACGACCCGCGGCAGCTCTTCCCCGAAACTAGTAGTGAGCGCCGGAAGTCTCCTTTCCGGAGGCTACCCTGCCAGTGTAACCGCTTTCTGCCTTATAGCCTATTTTAACTTTCGCATTCCTCCCATAGCCTTGACTGTTCTTACCCAAGGTCAAACGGGTCTATGCCAGTAGAAGCGTAACGGGGTGTCGTCAGTCATGCAGTCATGGGCGCATCGGGACTTTCCGACATTCGTCTGATGGTTTTTCCGGCTGAAAAACCATCTAAAATCGCTTGGACCTTATAACATGAGCGCCCCGAGTTGTGAATGCGCGGTCATCTGTGTCCGACATTCTCACTACCTTCCTCCCTCCCTAGTTGATGTCACATATAACCTACTACAGTACCACCGGCATTCTCCGAGTCGCAAGGTAACGACACGAGGGACGATAACAAGTGCGTGTGAATAACACCCTAAACGACTGTTTGCACCTCCCTCTCTTTGGATATTATTTCGGGGTTCTTGCTGGTTCAGTTGCGGTGTGAGTCGCGTGATTCTACTGTTGGCGGCGACTGACCGTCGCGCTCCGCGTGCAGGATTCCAAGTACAAGGTCAGCCAAGAGAATACCATTGTTACAGTAACTCGTACGGCGTACGTATCATCGCATATGTTGGCGAGAGCATGTAATTTGTTTTTCGTCAATGTGTATGGTAATCTTATATCAAATGCTACAGCAGGACGATCAGAACCATTGGATCGTACGACGCCAGTACGCAACTGGTGCAGGACTCCTCTTACTTTCCAGGGTAGGGCTCGAGTCTTT
>JAKELI010000604.1:0-28257 GCA_021525025.1 Lactarius hengduanensis
GTGAAAGTAAAAGTAAAAGGGGGGGGGATTAGTCCTGAAACAAACTTTGTTGGAGGCGCAACGTACCGATTCGGGCGGACATGAAGAATATACCCAAGAAGCTGGCGTGGAACGTTAGAATTCAGTGCGAATACACGTGTGAGAACCCAAAGCAATGGTGGGGTTGTCGGAGGAGGGAAGGATTTGTGTAACGTGCTCGCATCGTGGAAGTCCAAAAAAGAGAGAGAAGCACACGCACCCTTGCTTGTGCTATCGATTAGTCGCGGTTGCGACAGCGCGGATGTACGTGCAGGTGCAAATGAGCAGAGGATAACGAGGAGGAGCGATGGAAGTTGAAAAGCGCGACTGCGTGTGTGGGGCATGTTAGTTCGAACCTAGCTGGAACGAGTTGTGAGCGAGGGTACGAGGAGACGAACCATGGGGGGCTGAAAATAATATCACTCGGGGTGGTGGTTTCTGCTCCGCCGTTCGGTCGCTGGTTCAGTCGTACAGTAGGGGGAGATATTAGAGTGCAAGAGGCGTGAGGCGTGCGTGCGAACACCCGGACCGGCTGCCGGTGACACGCGCGTTTGCATCGCATCTAACGTGGTCTGAATGTAAATATGTAACCGCGTGACTTGGCCTCATACTCTCTCGCAAATCACTAAAACCCAGAAAAGACCTTGGTCCTCTCTTCGATCCTACCAGTCCCGATTCTCTGCCTTGCTCAGTAAATGGCATTATACCCGCGATGCGCAACAACGGAGAGCAAGATGCTTGGCCTGAGGCTGACATAGTTTCGATTCTGCCTGGATGTCACTGGCAGGAGGCCGACATCCAGGCGAAACTGAAATCGCTCTATGTCTGGCCGTAGCTCTCTACCTCGCCTCTTTGTTCTTGCATCGCCCACTACTACCCACGTACAAGCAATTCGTAAGATCTACAATGCGTCTTTACAAACAGAAGGATATCCCCAAGCAACATCGCAACCCCTCCGACGGTCCACCCCGTGCAACATCGGCTTCACCGGACGCAAGGTTCCCGCACCGGCTGAAGCGCGCGGCAGAGGCAGTCAGCAAGCAGATCGCCGGCCACAAAGCCATGATTTCTCAGTTCAAGGAGTCGAAGCCACCGCTTCCGCCAGTGGTCAACAATCCTCTTCCCCTCAAACGGAGCAATGCCGTCAAGGGATCTGTAAAGCCTCCGGTTGTCCCCCTGAAGGCTGAGATTCCCAAGGTTCTAGCTTCCGTTACTGGTTTGAAGAAACACGTCCCAACCCCCAGCACAAGCCCCAAGTCGCGCTCCCCTCCCGCACCTCCTGGTCTCGGCGCAAAGAAATCAACTCCTCCCCGCGCGAAGAACGTCGTCCCTACCACTCTCGCCGCACCGAGAAAGCCACAGTCCCTCTCACCCCAGACCCGTTCCTGAACAAGAAGGCCGCCACGAAGTCCTCGGCTCCCCCTGCCAAGCGTAGTACAACTCCAGCGAATCTCGATAGCGTCACTCTCACTTCCATCCCAGAGCCAGACGAAGTCGACGAGCCCCTTCTCCCTGCGTCATGTTTCCGGCCACTCGCGGAAGATCCGGAGTCGGACGACGATGACTTGGGCGACGACGACGACGACAACTGGTTGACCAATTCGGTGGAACCGACGTCCGAGTTCGACACGCAATTACGCAGGTTTTTAGCCTCGGCTTAGTGTCTCATCCAAGGCAGACGTGGTGCATTATGGCGAGGTTGCGCCTCCTCTCGCTACTCCGGAAGCTACGCTCACTCAGATATCGGAGCCCATGTCCGCACTCGTGGAGTACTGGCATAAACCCGAGACCAACTTCGCCTCCAATTCCGACGGGTTTCGAAACCACCCCCCTGCACCTGACCGAGTGCGTCACGAACAATACCCCGGACATCGTGCCTTTCCCTTCCGTGCAGCCGACTTCCTCTCTTTGCTCAGTTTCCCCTATAGTTTCATCCGATCTCGTAATTCAGCAGTCTCTTTCGTGTCAGCCTCCTTCGTCCACAGATTGTGGCTCAGTTTCCCCAATAGTTTCTTCCGATCTTCCGAAGTCTCCTCCGTGTCAGCCTCCTTCATCCACAGATTACGAATTCGTCTCCTACCTCGGCAAGGGCGCATTTGGCGCAGTACTGTTTGCTATTCACAAGAAGAATCGGCGTGACTGCGCGATCAAGATTATCAGCAAGGCCACTGCGGAAGAGCGGGACATTGTTCACGCAGTTCTTGCAGAGCAGCGCGTCATGCGTCAGGCGTCCGATCACCCTTATCTCTTGGGTTTGTTAGCTTCGTTCCATGATTCCGATAATTTCTATTTGATCTCTGTAAGTGGGATTCTCATCTCACTCGTGACAGAGACCTCATTCCGGATCTTCAGGAATACTGTGTCTCTTCATTGTTCGAAATTCAAATGCTCGAGACCGACAAGAAGCTCGCGTCTGCAGAATTGGTATCTCTCTTCACTTATCGGAAAGGACGCGTACTCACGCTGAAACCTCAGGCGTGCGCAATCGATCACCTGCATAGCCTCGGAATCATCCATCGGGACATCAAATTGGAGAACGTCATGATCAAGAATGACGGCCATATTGTTCTAGGCGATTTCGGATTGGCGTGCAGCCTGGAGACCATATTGTCCCCAGAGTCGCATTTTAGCGGTTCGCTTGGCGCCGACAGCAGCGACATTTTCGAGCCTGTGTCCCGCGACATTTGTGGCACGCTCCCTTACATGGCCCCAGAAGTCTTGTGTGGCATGGAGTATTCCTACAGTGTTGACTGGTTTTCGTACGGCGTGTTCCTACATGTTTTCTATCTTAATAAGGTGCGTTCCGCTGTCTTTTCGATCACGTCGTTTTTGACCACCTCAATGTAGTTTCCGTGGCTGGGTTCGCACGAGAATCCAACGAGCTATCTGAAAGCAATGATGTCAACATTCTCACTCGGGACCATCTTCCAGAATAGCTCGTTCGGGGACCTGTTGAAGAAGGTAGATACCCACAACTTCGACAATTGTCCTCCCATTAATCCTCCTTGATAGTTGTTCTGTCCGAATCAAGACGCCAGAGCAGACTTCTCGTTCGTCAAGGGCGCCACATTCTTCGCAGACATGTGAGTCCCAATACTCTGCCTCATCGACCTCTACTAACGGTACTAAATTATCAGTGACTGGCAATATGTGACGAGCGTGGGTTCGTCTTGTGAGCCTTTTTGTTAGTTTCGTTTCGACGTCGTGTGGTACTAAATGTCTTACCTAGCATCCCATCCTTCGCGCGAGCCCGCCCCTGGGGCCTGCGACGCTTTGGGTGACAAACTCCCGCCTTCCACCGAGGACGTAGCCCGGTACTCCATCGATCCAGATCCGTATCCGAACTTCACATGGGTGAACCCATCAATGGCCGTTGGTGAATCTATTCCCGACGGTAGCGACGCGCATTCGTCGTTCGACCCCGGCACAGCCGAATCATATACCCCTTCTTACTTTGCAGCTTCATCAAGCAATTTTTCTTTCCTGTCTTTTGGAAATCCACAGTTTATGAGCACTTCCCCACCATCGATTTACTCTCGTCAACCGCCTCGCGGATCCGCCACAGAAGGATGCACCACCGATGTCCCATGCGACTCGGTGCGTTCCCAGAATGAGGGCGAAGAAGACCCAATCTTCCCTCCTGGCTTGATCGCGGCTTTTGAGGACTCCGCCATCTACCTCGATGAGAGAGTAGCGGAGATAACCCAGACGATCCCCGAGGACGATGAAGCCCTCGTGCGCACGACTATCAAGTCTCTAGACGCTGGTGAAGAACCGGTGTTCGACCTCCCATCAGGTTGGAAGGATGCGTTTTCCCCCTCGCACTCGCCTGAGAGTCAGGTCGCGCCACCCTCTTCATCTCGACCAGATGCCGCCGAGAAGAGCTCCGTCCTGCCTCGTCTCAAGTCTCTTTGGAAGCGCGCCGCGAGCAAGTTTGCTCCGCGGCAAGTGTGAGTCATTGCACTCACATTCGCGCATCCATGTACGTATCTACCGCTTTCTGCATCCCTCATCGCTAACGGTTGATAACAGCACGACGATTTGTATTATCGTTTTCTATTTGGTTTCACGATTTTGGCTCGTATATTCGCCCACTTTTCTCCTCTTGCTAGTTTTCCAGCAGGGTGCATATTGTTTATCGTCTGTCGTTTCGTTTGTTTCTTTGTTTGTTTCTTCCCCGTCCGTTTGCATATTTCCACCGCCGTTCTTCTCCACTTGTAGTTCTCTCTGTCTTTTTATACCCTTTCGTGTTACAGTTATCCGTTGCGATACCCTGCTTTGTATCTTCCCGTTCCATACCCGTTCTTGTATGGGCCGCTACGATTATTCCGTTACATTTATACGTCGTCTATAATATTTCTTTTTTTTTTTTTTTTACACAGCTAGCCCATTTATTACATAATCAGAGAACCCAGGTACGACTTGCCAATTTTGGCTCAGGCAGCGACAATCATTACTTAACAACTGACTAGTACTGACCCTCGATGGTCCAGCATCATGTCGTATTTTATTTGAAGAGGGAGGAGAGTCCCCTAGTCAACCTGGGGGCCGACGACGACATCGTCACTGGGTGTGCGCCGCCTGGGCCGATCGTGAACTGCGCCAGCCTGAGTGTACCGAATCAAGAGTGGTTCCATTTGAACGCCGAGTCTCGACAGCAAGCTCGACAGTCACGATAGATACCCACTGGCACTAAAATCAAGACTAGAATATTACCATCATAATTGTGATGTGCACCACATGCTTATGGCACCCACTATTGATGCCAGTGATTGTAGGAGATGTTTCTTGATGTGTCTCACGTCATTTCGAAACTGTTAACTTCCCTCAATCATGATGGCAGTGCCCCACACAACTGACGTACAGTTGGCGGCCCTCGCTCTGACAGCGATTACTACAGCAAATGTCTACTGCTTAAGAATTCACGGGGGCAATGAACTTTGTTTGCACCATACTTGGCCTCACGTTTGATCAGCCCTCCGCCGCACCATCTCGCGGCTATGTCTAGCGGTCTTATCGATGTCTCTTTCTACTATCTATACAAACTGACAGTGTACAACAATCTTTTTGTCGGTATCGTATACGGTGAGGGACAAGAGAGTCGCCGTTGCTACACCACTTTCTAAACCGGGCCATTGTGCTGTGCATCACAGGCATCTATATCGTACTCTACATTACCTCGGTCCACATCCTCCTGTGAGTTTCATCTGTGCTCCCAAAGGAAGGACGACGCACGCTTACAGTAGATGGCTTTCAGGGGAAAACCAGGTTTCACGTCGTCTCAGCCTAGAATGTTCATGTTTGGAATCACCACGTTCATGTTCGTCTTGGGAAGCATCGCACTGGTGCTAGAGGTAGCTATCGGTTTTAGTGAGATACGGTTGATCCTCGATCCCACGGCTGAAAATGTGTGGTCTGTATATCGCAATAATATCGTCTTTGCCGTTGCGGAAGCTATCACACGCCTGATGGTGCGCCCGCACGATTTATCTTCCATGCCTGTTGCTTGGCTCAATCAAATGCTGTTCAGTATATTCTAAGCGATATTATTTGTGCCTGGCGCGCGGTGGTCCTCTGGAACAGAGACAAACGGGTCATCGCCGTTCTTCTACTCTTCATCTTTGGAACCACAGGTAAATAAAAAGATGGCTCATAGTCGTCATTCTGTGCTCATCGGGAACCAACACTCATAGCCGCTGCCGTATGCGAACTTAGTCTCAGGCTCGTACCAATCTTCAAGTCCGGCTTACCCTTCCTTTCCACTATTCAAGGTGGGACCATTTTGAATGCTGGTCCCCTAATCATGGTTGGCCCAACATTGGGAACTAATCTGGTCTCCACCGGGTTGATCGCATGGAAGGCTTGGTGTGCCCTTCTCGCGTCCGACCCTCCGATGATCATCTCTGACCATGTCGCTGGTGTAGGGAACATCGCATCTCGGTTAGGAAACATTTGGGCGAGGGAAATGGATCTGTGAGGGTCGAGAGAGTCTTCACTTTGCTCATAGAGTCCGGTTTTCTTTATTGCTGCCCTTGGGTATGTCCTACTTCCAGAAGTGTCTATGCTCGCAGATGGGCTCACTGCGCTATTTTCAGATTATATATTTTATCTCGGCGTTCGGCGTGATACCTGAGCCTGGCTTCTCCGTCATGGACGGCATCGTATTGTATGCCTCAGTGAGTCGTGCGGCACATGTGTTCCTTACATTCTTGGGTACCCAATACTGACTTCACGCAGGGCTCATATCCAACGCTCATAATCATCCTTGTCGCCATGCAGAAGAGCCCGATCGAACACTACTCGACCCACTCGACCAGAATGCAGTTCGCGAGTGGGCCGGCACTCGGACCGACCAGGGCTAGTGACATCGTGTATACGATTCGTCGCGAGTACGCGAGCGATTTCGATACACACATTTCATCTATGGCGTTTATGAAGACCGCTGACGAGGAAAAGGGTCTGTGACTTTTGGTCGGTGAGATAAAATCGTCGCCCACTTTGGACCGGCCTCACATTCAGTCTACGGCCCGCCCAAACACCTTTTATCTTTACTTACTATACTGTACTAGGGGACCTTGAACCGTAACCACCACGTGGTGAAGGTTTTCACACTTGCGTGGGCAAGGATGCGCTGCAAAAATATAACACATAGTCAACTGCACCCACAGAGACACCACCGACCCCCCAAGGGAGCATGATCTCCCGCGAATAGACCAACAGATTGTAGCAAAAGAGGGTACCCAACCCAACAACTTGAACATGACAGACACGTGTACAATAATACCCAACACAGTAAACCTAGAAATTTTTGAGATCATTCCAACCACGGACCCGGGCCGCTGCGTGAAAACTCGACTCGAACTTGCAACTGCGCTGCGCACATAATGCACCCAAGGACTCGGAGTCAGATACACGGGAATCGCTACTTTCCTAGTTTCGGCTATTCCTGCTGTGCTCTGTTTCTCCCGCGGATTGAATACGAATCGCTCTATTGTTGGAACGCCAACAAGTCCTGTCTGGGGTTCTATCAAATTTTTAGTTCGGCGCGCAGCTCTTGCGACCTGCGATGTCTCTGAAACACGCCCAATAGTTCCCATTGCAACCGCACCCTTCTCCCCATTCCTTTCCAACGCTCCAACCGAGTCCAACGTCACCCTCTTCCACACTCCCTTTCGCCTGCGGCACACGTCCGAGTCCCCGATCTCGTACCGTTCTCCTACGGGCTTGTGATATGGTTCAAGTTTCCCCCGCTGAGCGCTGATCGCGTCACGGAGTGCATACGATCCAGGCACATTGGCCGCTATTGTGTGGCGTGTGCATCCATGCGCGCACACGCCGCAAGCGCTGACGATGTGCGATTGTCGGGCCCCTTAGCCTGAGCCCTTTCAATTTTCGGTATCGATGTGACGCCCTTGTACTAGCGCCCACACCTGATTCCTTGCCTTCTGTTGGCATTCGACTCCTGCGGCTAGTCCCCACCCAGCTTATCCATGTTCCCATGGGACCTGGGCCTCCCGTGTCAGGTTCTCACACGACCGCGCGTTGCGTCTGCGGCGTGTTCGCGCACGGACGCACGAGCTACACAATAGTGGTCAATGTCCCTGGTGGGATCGTACAATACGGCCCGCACATCGTGACGTACCGGCGGGAAGATACACACATGTGCCAATCCCTGACTCGGAGGATCTTCGCCGTACTCTGTCCTGGTTTGAACGGCTCAAGCACTTTGCATCGAACATCAACTTCACCCAACACCCTGCCAGTGCACTGCACACAGTGCAGTGAAATCCGACCTGCCGCCTTACTAGTACAGCCTGCAGGCTGAGGCTCGCCCTTCGCGCCCTCCTTCCCTTCGCGCACTACGACGCGAGGGGGGGCTGATAGAGCCGCAGTCTCTAGAGACCTCTGCAAAGTCAGGGAGGGTCACTGTAGCACGCCGTTGCGCAGCCCGTCTGCACCGTGGCCGCAGTCGTTCAGATTCGCCATTTGTTAGTGATATCCGCTTGCATCGCCACACTCTCGAAGTGGTGCGCACTTCCTTCCGTAGTCCAAGGCCAAGACTTAACGCTCGAACGCCAGCCAGTCGATCACAAGCAGCACTCATTACCAAATTACAGACTGTAACCGGCGGGGAGAGCTGAGAAAGGCTGTTTTCAACAATTTTTCGGTTGCGCATCTGAGTCAACTTCAAACTCGATGATGACTTCGTACGAGAGCATTGGAATAGCCGCAAATTCTCAGAGCCGCAAAGCTAGGTCATATTACGACAGCAAACGGCCTCAGCACGTATAAAGGAGGCTGGAAAGGAGTCAACGAGAGACAGCTCCTTACCACCATAGGTTCTGCCTGAGCTTCAGTGACACACCATGTTTCGCAAGCAGCTCACAGACCTATCTTCGATCGCCCATGTATTTCTTCATTTGCTCCCCTCGATCATCTCTTGGCCCGAGCCCGAGCCGGCGCCCCAGCCATCAACTTCCATCGACTCCGACGGCAGGAGGCTCGGAGGCCCTGGATGCGCCGTCTCGTGAACGATTCTTCTCGAGAGGTGTTCTACCTGTCACGCGTAAGTTTTGCTCTCGAACAAGAGTTGCATGCCGGATACAGTTCCTGAATTTATGCGGCAGAACAATGTATCCCTACCCTATCATTCACCACTGTCGTTTTCCCGATGTCTCCACCCCACCCTTCCCCTCTGCCCTGGATGCGCCGAGTAGGAATGAGAAATGGGACCTTTTGTTTGGAAATCGTTTTTGATAATCTGTTTGTTAAACTTTGTTTGGAGGATCCGTCCGGTTTCTGTAATTTGAAAAAAATTCTCGCCGAACTTGCTGTGTGTTAGTCAAGTGACGACTCAAGTCGTGCTCGGCACTTAAATTTGCACCTAAAGCAATTCCGAGTCGTTGCATATCCGGACTCCAAGCTGAGTGGGTCTGATACTATTGAGTTAATGGCGTAACCTTGAGAGAGATACGACCATGACGGGAGATGATGCACGGCTTCTTTTACGTCGAACCACCCAGTTTCACACGACGTGTAGTATGGGATCGTCGCTGCAAAGCACTTCCGAATCTGAGGGTGTTCCACGTCTTTGCCGAGTTTTAGTGGCGTAAGCTTTTGATCAGTCCACGAAGGCATGGCGAAGGCCCAAGTCGGCAATTGCCACATGTAGTTCAAGTTGACTTGACTGTGAGTCAGTGGGCCATCGGCAAATGTACGTGTTACTGTCATGGGCTATCGCCATTTCCGTCCGCCGGAATTACTGTACAATGGGGTCATCATGATGCGTGAAGTCGTATGATACAACTTCACTGAACGAGGCCCTCAGGTCCCCATCCGAAGACGCCTGCCCCACCAAAGTGCTATCGAGACTGAAAGCGTGTCGGAGATCCTATTGAAATATGGTGTAGAAAAAGATGAACAGTGATCAATGATTGACAAGCCAACACAAGCCAGAAGGATTGGTAATGTGAAGTTGCGACTACCACCACATCGCCGATTCTTGAAGTGGTCTGAGATGAGGAACATCTCTCCTGCTGAGACACAGTAGCCCCCTCGTTGAGTTTGCCTGTGAACTTGAGGCCGATGCTACCGAGATAGTCACACCTGCACTCACTGTGAATGTGTGGAGACAAGGTGAGCTCGTTGATGACCATGCCAAAGTGGGGCATCTTCAGGCCTGCCAACGAGGTGAGTGAACTGCCAGAGTAGGGTCGCATTTGGGTGCAGCCGTTAGCCTGTCTGGTACATATATCATGATGTGACGAAGCGCTTCGCATGCTCACTAGCGCTCAGTTCCCGTGCATCAGCCTGAGGTTGGTTGCTTAATAATGCACAGAAAATGGGATCGATTTGCGGCGATTGTAGCTGGCTTCTAGTCGCTCGTGAGGCTGGGAACTTGGACCAGGAATGCTGGTGCGCTGAAGGAACTCTGACTGTATCGCGGACACTGTGTGGAATGCTGGCTGGGATGTTTGGGCTCAAGGAGATTAGTGCGCAGCAGGTCCCCAGTGGCAGCGCCGCCCATAGAGGTGAGTGATAAGAAAGTATGAAGGGATGAGGCCAGTCAGAGTCGACTGTCAATCCCTGCCAAACACCAGCCTGCCGAAGCTCTCACCCGCTTCATTGCTCTGGCCGATCTCGACGGCGACCAATTTTGGAGTCGAGCCAGTCCACCCAGTGGGTCCCACACTCCCAATTGTCACCCATGCGTAGCATTGCTTGCACACCTCGGCTACCATGTGGAACATGTTGAGGTTCGTCAGCGCCGCCGAGGTCTTTACCATGCACTGGCGACCGCTTTTGCTGTTGAAGACACTTGGCGGTGAACCAATTGGCTAAGTGGCAATGGTCCACGGCAAAGTTAGTGAATGCAGGACCGGCTACGAGCTCGCTGGTATGGGTAGCCCGTTGCGGACTGCGCGAGTGTCCCCGCAGGCACGGGTGTGTGTATCGTCCAATCCATGACTGTCCGGAACGGGGTGAAGGTTATATTGTAAGAGGTGGGGGCATGGCGCAGACGTGTCTACGATAGCAGTGGGTGCATGTGGAAGTGGGGTGTACAGGCTTGGGAGTCATGACTTCGTGGGGGATGGCTGGGACCATCTAACTCTCCAACGAACCCCGCACAGATCTTGCGATCCGAGAATCACGGTCCTTGGTCTTACTAAGACAACATGAATTGAGAGTGTCACGGTCAGAGTATACCGCTAAAACAGTAACAGCTGTGATATCGAATATGTAAGATGATATGAAGACAAGCAAATAACAAACAAGGTACACAGCACGTGACTGTCCGAGTCCGCTTCAAGTTGTTGGTGATATTACTAGATAGCCACGAAATACGGCTTTTAAGTTTGAGAAAGCAATCCAGTGGCCCAATCCAGTGGCCCCGCCGCCTCTTTCGAGTACAAGTAAGACTTCAGTGTGTCAGGTTAACTGTATCGTGACCGGTGATGTGAACAATGGCAGCTGTCACTTGAGGATTCCCTTACAGTAAGGACCAGCGGTTACGTGCCAATGTGTCGTAGTAATGATATTGAGAGAAGGCACGCCAAGTGATACAGATGCCGGCAACAAAAAAAATTGACGCAAGGCCACTGTTAAAACGTGCGAGCACGTGGGCTGGAAGCTGGGGCATCGCAACTTACTATCTCGGAGGTTAGGGTGAGGACGGGGGACGAATGCGGGACAAAGCGGTCGGAACGTGGACACATCATTTCTGAACGATTGGACTGTCAGAGAATGAATCGGGTTGGTGCATGGTAGGGCAAAATCAAAAGTATTCACTCTGCTCCACATAGAAAAGTACTTTCTGTGGATGGAATCCGGCTAGCTGCGATGACTGGTATTTGACAAACGAATAATTTGGGTCTCCGCGGTACAGTACCCGTGTGAGTGCACGATCTCACTGACAAAAGATCCGCCCGTGGCAGCGCGAGGGCGATGGTGCACGCTGCATATCCCCCGGATACACTCAGGGGGTATCCTAATGGACAAATTGCCCAGACAGCAGACGTTAGTAGCAGAGAAACATTTCGGACTAGGAATTGGCGTTCGGGAGGATGAGTCTGGACTCTGGACTTTGCATCTTTTAAATTATGTGGCGTAGACTGATCACAAACCTACGTCACTCGAATTGCTTCCATTGAGAGCTAAAGAGGCAACCACCCTCACAAGTACTTGCGCCACGTTACCTATGTAAAACGGGGTATCAGTTCAGAGCCGAGATGGGTTCGAGAACGTAAAGGAAGCCGTGACCTTCTCCCGTTCTGGTAGTGATACGCACGATATGGTGAAACAATATCTCTCTCAAGGTTGCGCCGTTGATTCGCCATCAGACTGGCCCAGTTCAGAGTCGGAGTCTGGCGGAGGTGCATGGTTCGGATTCGCAACAAGAAGGTCATTATTATTATCGTCTTCTGACATAGGTGCTGAGCGTCCTGACTAACACAGCTAAACAACAAAATCATACCTGCAGAACGACGTGCAGCCTCGTAGGTTTCTTCAAGTTCGGCGAGAATTTGTTCTTGTACTTTCGTGACCGCCGCCGCATCGTCACAAGTGCGGTATCGTTGCAGGAGGTGTCTAGCTTAAAAATGATTCTGAGCGTTCATTACACGAAGCAGGCCAAACACACCGATTAACGGGGTAGAACGAGCTGCCCCACCCGAATGGTGCCAGCAGTCTCTCCGCCCAGTCCTCGTGACCGGTTAGGTAAAATGCAGCAGCAAGAGCCTCCGCACAGTTCAGCCGCCAAGGCTTGCCGTAGTTTGTTGGGTTGGTCGCAACGAGATATGGCACTGTGCAGGCAAAGCCAGGCCGGGTCCATAGGAAATAAAATAAGAGTGGGCAAAGACGCACATAGACGTTCGTGGGGAGACGCAATTTTCGAAAACGGAATCTCGGACAGGCGTGCCCAAGAGCACTCGACGACGGCAAGACCACCTTTATCGATTATTTCTTTGTCCGCTGGTGACAGAACCTGAGTTGCATTGGGTCTGTACAACCACACGCGTCATGGACGGCGCCGGGGGCACACTGAAATCGAGAACGGACGAGAGGACAATACCCCGGAATCGAGAACCAATGCGCAATTCAGTTATCAGGTGTTGGCGAGCCAACCTTTTTCCGGAGCAGCGCCGCGGATCGCATTGGTCGAAATCCTGGATGGAGACCGCGTGTCAGATGGGCTAGCTGAAGTCGGGATGAGGGCGACCACTAACCCACATCGCCACTGGGATAGGGATCAGGACATCTAAGATGGAGAGGGATAAGAGGAAAAGATCAGGGGTGAGAGTAAAAGACGTGTTCTACCTGGCACAGTGGAGGATCCTTCATCGTTCCCCTCATCGGTGGGTGAAATGCGTGGCTCAACGTCACCAGCGCTCGACAGGTCGCTTGCTAGCAACCCGCGACGGGTGTGAGTGTTAGCCGCTCTTGTCTTTTTTCCGCCGCCCCGACCGCGTCCACGTCCAGTGGATGACCCTGAATGCTTTCCCTTGGCCATGTTGCCGTCATGACGGGTTGACATCCCCTCGGAGTGAATTTAATTTCCTTCCGCTGAGTTTTAAAAAATGCAACTCGAATCAACCCTGGCCCGCCTACTTTCCACCCTTCTTGTCCTTTGACTTCCCAGTTCTCCCCAAACGTTACGATGCGTGCTGCTCTCTTCGCCCTTGCTCTCCTCCCCTCTGCGGCCCTTGGTGAGCACGGCTTGTTTAGCCTGCGAGGCGAGTCTGTCTCATAGTCTGTCTTTCCCAGCCACCATCTCCATCACCGGGCCGTCCGCCTCCCAATATTGGTGTGTAACGTCAAGCGCTCGTTGCTTTGCCCCGCTGACCTCTGTTGATTTTCCTCAGGGTTCAAAATGTCAGCAACACGATCCAGTGGACCTATAACTCCGGAGACCCTACCCCTGTGGATATTATCATCACGAACCAAAATAACCAAACGTTGAATGGCGACTTCTCCATTGTTCGTTTCGTCCCGGCTTCTCAAGAGGTGTGTTTAGCACAGTATTTGTACATTCAACGGTTTAATATGTGAGGGTAGTCATTCACCGTTACGCATGTAACGCTTCGCCCTGGGACGGGCTATCAAGTCGTGTTCGTCAACCCCGTTAATGCGACCGATGTGTATGCCAACAGCACCGACTTCGAGGTCAAAGCCTCTGGCAGTGCGTATTCTTGAATGGGTTCTTCACTTCCGTATCGCTCAACATAACCTCAATGTAGCACCACCTGCTCCTTCAAGCACATCTGGTTCCTCTAATCCTTCGTCAGGCAACAGCGCGTCTTCCAGTGGCACCACCAGCACAACTTCTCCCAGCAGCACCAGCTCTTCCACAACGAAGAATTCGGCTCTTGGCATGGTTGTGGACAGTCCCTGGCTTGCTCTACGCGTCCAGTGCTATTGTCATTGGCACTCTTTTTCTTTGAACCTTGAGCCACCCATCCAAAACTGATGGATGTTGCAGCACGCTAATTGTTACATTTGATATATTTGTGTCCCACTGTTGTCACTCCTTTTTGAAAGCCTCTCCTTGTTCATTTATCTATGCACCCGATATGTGGAAGTTGTCACGAATTAGGTTTCGGTTTGGACGACTGCGTCGACGTTCTCCTCCCATTGGTGTTGTTGTTTTGTTTTTTATACCATCGAACCTGTGTCATGTAGGGAATCGATTCCTACACCTTCATCCTTCTCCGACCATATATAATACCCCGGGATCACGCTACTATTCGAAACATCTGTGGTAAGTTAGACCGACACGCTGTCCGGAAATAAAAGATACCTCGAAACCATGGCAACTAAGTTACGCAGGAACTCCTGTCCCCTTCTTAAAAGCCCGTTGTGGGTGAGAGAGGCAAGTCGATCTGTAAGTAGAAACTCGTTTCCAGAAGCAGCGGCGTGACAGTGCTGGATACATGCATCCCGAAATGCCTAACTACACATTCAATCGATGTGTGTTTTATATAAGGAGGGGAAAGGGAAAACGTTACAAGTTACCGTTACCCCGCGTGCCTTCGCCCACATTTGCGGGACCACACGCGGGTGCTTCCACCGCTTTTCGCCGATGACGAGTCCCTGGATGATTTCGTCATTTCGTCCAGAGCATGGCAGTATACATGTTTGTCTACTAGGGAGATGGTCTGGTACACGTGAGGATGATTTCCCTGGAGGGAACTGAGTGGCAGAAGGTCAGGTCGAAGGGCGTCTCGATGATCGCGGATGGGTACTGGTAGATGTAGTAAAGAGGGCGTCATTCGGTCTCCCCTCGCTGCCGCTCTGAGTCGAACGAGCTAGAGGCGACGAGCTCAGGTCTGAACTTGGCCTCCTAGTGCTGCCTGGTCCGCCCTGGTGTGATCCATTCACTGCATGGTGAAAGAAACCACTGTACCTCGTCTGTGTCTGTATGGGTTACGGCAGTGTTGTGGGGATGCGTGACCCCGCCGAGCACACATAGTTCCATTCAGCTTGCTTGCTTCCCCAAGATAGTGCATGCATTATAGGCGTCGGTGGCGGGAATAAGCAAGTCAAATTCGGCGGTCTGTGGCTCGCTCGAAGAACGGGTGTCAAGCCTGAGCACGGTACGAGGTTTAGTGTGTGAAATGAGATGGGTCACTGGTCGAGGAGGAAAGTGACATGCTTGCGAAGCTGCGGGCGTCATATTCGAACAAGCGCATACTCGGGTTCTTGAAAACGCGTTCCGTCCTCACATTGCGTGGGTGAACAAATAAGGTAGACAGCGGGAGAGGACGGTTGAGGTGAAGGGTCCACGAAGATCGCAGATACTGTACTACAAACGGCGTCTGGTTCCCGGTCCCGGCGGCGAGCAGATACACATCCGTTCCCCAAAGTCTTTGAAATGTCCAAAGAGGCGTAACAGGGCATATATGGGGATCAGTACGAACACACACCTTCGAGAGGCTTTACCATCTTGAGCACGCGACCGAATTTGCGGATGTCGTGTGCCAGACGCTCTGTGAGCGGAGAAGGAAAGACGTTGTTCATGTTCGCCTTTACCGAAAATGATCAAAAGGAGAAGAAATATAGAGGTGAGCGGACGTGAGACGCGCACTGCATGTCCACTGTCTCGGGTGGGTACCCGAGCTCGCAGAAGATACGCAGTGGGTTAGCGGGAGCGGGAGAGCAGTCTTCGTTGATGATATGCAATACGTCGTATCGCGCAGAGTCTATGGCAATGGAGATCGCTGTACCGTTGGCGACGAGCTTGAAAACAGTAACGATGTCAGGGTGCTTTGAGAGAGCAAATGGGGCCGAGAGACGGGCGGCTCCTGCACGACAATGGCGGTCATGGTTGTCGGGTTCGAGGTTGAATAAATGAAAGAAACAAGGAATACAAATTCGCCGTGCACAAGCACACACAAAAGCACAGTGAAGACACGTACAGAAGCGGGGCTCAGAATATTATGATCAGTAGCCATATACACAGTCCATATGTGTCCCATCCTCTTCACCCTCATCGTCACTTCAACGGTACCTCAGTGGTCGCGAGACTTCCTACCAAAGCGTGCTCAGCAAATTGTAGGTCATAGAATACGAACGAGAATAGGCACCTGTAGTCGCCTTCGGCAGCAACGCTCAACTCCTCGATTTCACCTTGAACTGCGTTGAGAGCCTCGGCAGCGACAGAGTAAAAGCGTAGCTGCGAGGCAAGGAATAAGATACGAAGAAGAGCTTGGCAAGAGCGGGTGATGGGGCCCTACCTGAGCTTTGATAAGCTCGTTCAGGTTCTTGATGGGTTCCGGCTGAAGAGGCGGATTAGCTTGAACACCCAGCACAGAAAATTATCACGCACATTGTCGAGGACAGCTTTCATCAGCGTGATAGCAACCTCTGTCTTTTGCACGAGGTCGTCCTCGGCATTCTCGACTTCCAAACGAGCATGCTCTTGCTTGGCAGGAGTGGCACTCTTCAAACTGAAAGAAAAGCAAATGTTAGGGAACTGGAATTTAATACTAAATTATTGTCAGAGTACGCACGTTTGCTTGGCAGCGTCCAATTCCAGACGGGAGACCCGGACGGCCTGACGCGCCTTGACAGCGACATTAATTGAGGTTTGCAATGTCTGTTGCCAGGGGGCGAGGAACCTGCGCGCTATCGTTTCGTCGTGCTGCACCCGTTCATTGGCGATTTTCTCCCATGCCCCACCGTACTCGGCGAGCGCTTGACCTAAGCGGGCGTCATTGCCTCCAGGAACGTGGGACAGCGCGTTGGCGGCTGTATTGGCCGCACGACCGAGGGCATGGGGAAGTGTCTTATGTTGAGGCACGGGTGCGGCGGCTGGTGAAGGAGCTGGCAGGTTCGTCCCCTTGAGGTTGTTGGCAGCAAAGTTGGTGACGCCACGGCCGATATTAGCGCCAAGCTCGGTGACGGTCTCTTGGACCTGGGATGGGTAGTCGTATGTTTCGGTCTCATAAGCTTTCGTGACCCTGTGAGTGACTATTTTAGGAAACCCTGAAAAAGCAGGAGGATAAGGGAGGGCGTTGCATTACGTACTTGAGCACCGCCAGGTGGGCTGTCTTGAGGGCTTCAACTTGCATCTCGAGGTCTTTGTACTCTGAGAACCGAGGAGTCAGATGAAAGAGGAGATGAGAATGCGGGTATGAGGATGCGTGCCCTGTGGAAGTTCTGTTATCTCGTCAGGTGCGACTTGACCGAGGCGCTCCCTGGTCGCCTGCATCTGAGAATTGAAACCTTTGGCAAATTTATTGGCAGATTGACCAATGTTGAGATTTGCGAGACTCGACTGCAATTTGGACCATCCTTCCATAATGTGTCGTCGTAGTCGTCGTAGTTAAGATGTGGTGGTGAAGAGGCCCGGCGAGTCCCAAGCGGTTTCCTTGGAACGGCACTTGATTATATAATCGCACCTCCTGCGACGCGTACGCTTCTCTACAACTGACCGCACACCGTCATGACCTCTGCCTTTCATTCGACGAAACCTGGCTTTGATTTCTCAAATGCGAATCGGTGCGTCCTGCGATCTGTTTCCCACAAGCAAGTTGTTTAGTCGTTTCCGATAGCAATGCCTTCCTCGAGGGTAAGGGCGTGAAGATGCCAAAGGCGACCAGCACTGGTACCACTATCGTTGGCTGTCTATTCAAAGATGGGATCGTGCTCGGTGCCGATACACGCGCGACCTGCAGGCGAGATTGTCGCAGACAAAAACTGCGAAAAGGTACTGCAGCTGGCTGCGTCTTCGCCCATTATCTCCCACTGAGCCCTTGCAGCATGACTGACGAGAGGTATATCACTTAGATCCATTACATCAGCGAGTCTATCAGGTGCTGTGGCGCTGGCACGGCCGCGGATACTGAGTTCATCACCGCTCTTATCTCGAGCAACATCGAGCTGCATGCACTGTCAACGGGCCGCAAACCCCGCGTAGTCACTGCAATGACCATGCTCAAGCAGCGGCTCTTCCAGTATGTCCTCCTGCACGTTTAGAGTGTGCATGTACTGATGTGCCTCACTACAGACATCAGGGTCAAATCGGGGCCGCACTCGTGTTAGGCGGTGTCGATGCTACGGGCGCGCACCTGTTTACCGTCGCACCCCACGGTTCGACCTGACAAGTTGCCATACGTTACCATGGGTTCTGGCTCGCTTGCTGCTATGGCCGTGTTTGAGTCAGGATGGAGGCCAAATCTAGAGGTGTGTGTGGCCTTTTGGAAATGACGCATCGGGTTGCTCACCCCATTCCTAGCGCGCGGAAGCCTTGCAACTAGTCGTAGCGGCCATCTCCGCCGGTATCTTTAATGACCTGGGTTCGGGCTCGAACGTAGACGCTTGCGTCATCACTGCGACTGAAACTGAAATGCTGCGCAACTACGTCATGCCCAACGTTCGAGTCGAGAAGGAGCGCAGATACGGCTTCCGCCGCGGTACAACTGCATGGACGCGGGAGAAAGTGCGGGATTTGATTGTGAGTGAGGAGATCAGACCGATAGCCGTCATTGCTGGCGGGGAGGAGATGGACACAAGTTGAGCGGACAAGAGGTCAACGATTCTGAACACATGAATGGTGTAAGATGTAATTCAAGTCATACATTTACTTTCCGGTTTCGGATTCTACCAAGTACAGGAGTTGGGATGCAAGAGAAATAATTTGATAAGAGATAATACGATGCAAAGGGGAAAATGCTAGGGTGAGAGATGCGAGAAGTGGATGGGGGTAATAACATAGATGTGCCAAGGAGGCATGGGAAGAAATAGCTAAATGGCTTTAAGGATGTGTCGCATTGGAGGAAAGGGTGTGCATAAGAGTCAGGGGTGATAACCAAAAGGAGAACCAGACAGGGGAAATACAGACAGCGTATGTATGAGTCTCAGCGGAGAAATCAGCTCTCTCATCAAGTGCCGGCGATTTTCTCAGCGGGGGAAATCACAGCCACTAGTACCGAGATATCTGGAGAAGAACACAACAGAGTACCTGAGTCGCCGACAAACAATCACAGGACATGCTGGTGGAACTCACCATCTGACTTTCCGCCACTGAAATTACGTCCTGCCTCGTGCGCCCTCCGCGCAAACGGAATCTCTTCGTCGGGATCCAAGGCTGTTGTCACAAATTCGTCGGCCAGTGGTATCTTAGAGCGCCGCTGCGACACGGTGCGCGCGCGAGAGCAGAGTGCCTCGGAGAGCATTCCGGCTAGCGTTCGTCGTGGGAGCTGCGAGCCGGTAGTAGTGGAAGGCGAGGCGAGGAATGTACGCTGGAAGCGCACAACCTCATCTAGAACGTCCTCGTCCCACAGGTTATCACTTAGCCCGTCTGAGGCGAGGATGAGGATATCATTAACATGGACGGGGATAGTGAACACTTGAGCCGCGCTGGGAAGCGTGCCTGACCGAGGTCCGAGCTGTAGTGGAGTGTTAAACTTGAAGCCGAAAAGTTACGCATCGGTCAGGGAAAGGAAGAGCGATGAGAAAAGAGCAACGTACACGCCACCACATCTCCTCGCCGCGCCAGACAATCTCGTCCCCTCGGACAAGCATAACCATGCAGTCGCCGAGGTTTGCAATCCGGATGACCGCGTCATGGGCACACGGTTCCGGGACTACACTCACCTCTGGTGTCGGGACGTGAGAACCTGCGCTGTCGAGCACGGCAAGGAGGGCGGTAGAAGATCCGGTTAATAAGGGCTCTGGCTCAGATGGCGCTGGTAAGGAGGGCGTCGATGCTAGTGGACAAGGCGCTACGACGTGGGCCTTGAGAGCTCGTTCATAAGCCCGTTCGAGGATAAGCAGTACATCGAGCCCATCTACGAGGTCTTCCATCGTGTCGTCATTCGGGCCTTCCTGGGTCATCGACTGTGGCGGCGAAGACGGGGCCGGATAAGGGAAGAACGTCGTCTTCGATGACGGTGGCACATCATGGAAAGAAACAGCAGATGAGGAAGCCTGTGCAGCTACCTCGGCGGAACAGAAGTGCATGAGACGACGGGCGAAGAGCGCCGACGGAGATGGGGCGCCTTTCGGCGAATCTAGACCCTGGGTGAATACGCCACGAGTGGGAAAATGATACAGATAACACACGGGTGCGGGACCATCCGCCGACGCCATCTGCAACACCCATTGCATTGTCACGAACGAAATAGGCGTCCTCGCCTACTTGAACGGCGAGATCGAGTCCTTCCGTCAGTTTCGAGTTGTGGGACCAATGTTCTCCACCACCAACACCGCCACGGCCGGAAATCACATTCGAAGGGCGGATTTTCGGTATCCCATAGGCACCTACATCGAAATGGAAGCGGAGCTTGGAGGTGGAGGCGTGTGGAGGAAGAGAGCACGAGTCGAGGACAGCAGAGGGGGGTAGGGAGGATGGCGGCGTGAAGGGTTGATATAGAAAAAATGGAGGTGCATGAAAGTTGGCTAAAGGAATACCATTTTGCGAGGACGCAGGGTTGGACGAATGGGGGGAAGTAAGTGCGATAGAGGAGGGTGGAGCGTGGCCCGTGTGCGTATGTTGAGAATGACCAGAATTTGGGGCTTCGGGCTCAGTCCTGGCCTCTATAGGTAGACGGGTAGTAGACGGTAAATGTGGGTTGCCCGGGCGAGAAGAGGGTGTCGGAGTAGATGGATCGAAATAATGTAAGGAAGGCGAATAGTTGTGAAGAGCACGAGAGGAGGCAGTGGCACTATTGGAGCGAGCGCGCGTTACGGCGACGCCTCTTGGGAGGACGGTATAGAGCCGTTTTTGAAAGGTCTTGATAGTTGGACCAGGAGCGGTCATGGCGGACCAGAGGGGTCGAGATGGTCGAGGTGCAGGTAGCGTATGATGCCGACAACGCTTGCCCCGCTCAATTCTCCGGGTTACCCCGCTCTCCGGCACTTCCCGTGTCACACAGTCTTCCCACAGTCCGGGCCGCTGTGTCTTTTTTTGGACCTCGGGACCTTGAACCGTAACCACCATGTGCACTGTGAACAAAAAATTGGATGAATTTCATCCTAAAATTAAGAATTAAATTAAGTCTTCCATAAGATGACTGTAAGATGAATACTATGCCTAATCCAAGGGGGTCGCAGGAATGTAAGCGCCCATACCCATGTTAGGGAGGGGGGTCTGCCGGGCCCTTAGTGAACATCTGTTGATGGGCACCTATTGGGTGCTAAAAGTGGACAGCCCCACTAAGCTAGCACGAAGAATGTGAATCATGTCTTGTACTGAGCTCCCTTTGAGCTTGATTCCAGTGGAAATAGAAGTTTTACTATTTTCTTAAGTTTCAGAGTCAAGTTTTGAGTGATATTGAGGACTTCAGGTGTTCTCTGTGCACGCGCCCAGTACCTCCTATTTTCCAGACCTCAGAGCAAGCCTCAGTGACCTCCAAATCTTCACACAACTTGACAACATGCCTACAACTGTGCCAGCTGATGCGCCCTCCATTCTGACACCAGATGACGACGGTGTATACACATGCGACATATGTTGCATGAAAGTTCGGTTTGGTAACGGGGTTCCAAAAACTTCTTGCAGCATAGGGGTTCACCTTTTACGATCCAAGAGGTGGGCTCATAGTCGGTACTACTACCACTTTGTCATAAGTCAATTTGTACGTGTTTGCTTAGTCAGCAACCAAGCACAGTCAGTCAGTCAGTCAGTCAGTCAGTCAATCAATCAGATAAGAGAATGGAACTCTGCACTGCAGAGGAGAGGAAGGTGGTAGGAGGCTTGGATTCCCAGAGAACAAGACTAGAACGAGAGATACAAGGTAAACTACAGGCTCTTTAAGTACTGTACAGTAATTCTCTTTTTCTGTGGTTTTTCTAGTATTTTCCGAGGACGCGTAAGTGTGAGTCTAAATATAGAACAGAAGTGTATGAGTTTGCTGGCAGGAAAATCTAAAGAGAAGCATTCTGAGACTATTTCCAGAAGGCAGAAGTGAGAATCTGAAACGATTGATGGCACAATCTGAGGGACCGTGTTTCCGCATCCAGTGACATCCCCAAAAAGGAAAGTGCCAAGAACATCACACTTTCCTGTCCTTACAAAACGGGCGTCCCCGAACAGCATTCAAGCTCAGTAAACTTTACTCTTAGTAAGCGCAAATAAAATACTTTCTTTTAAAAAGCTATTTCCTTAATCGTACACTTGTTTTTAGTCATCAAACTTAAATCTCATATGTTTTTTTAGGATGTTCATACAACTTAACAAAACAATAAATATATTTTTATTATCTAATTAGTCTACATATTTTTTTTTGTCTAAGTCGTACAATGGCGCGCGAAAGCGGCGTGCGCGTGCGGTGAACGCGGGCACACGGAGACCACGCCAGCCCCGCTGCGCGACATGTGGGGAGGCAGGTGGCATCGTGCGCCCCTTTCCGTGCGAATGGGCGCCACGGGATGGGGTGGCTTGCCCTCACGTGCCCCCTACGGCGCGGCGCGGCCAAAGGGAAGGCACCCCCCTTGCCCGCGAATGAGGTCGCGTGCCCCTTGCCCGCACGTACAGGGCGGCACGGCCGAGGGAAGGGGAGAGGCGGCGCGACCCTCGTGCCCCCGCGTACGGGGCGGCGTGCCCTCGTGCACCCCCCCTTCCACGCGAGTGGGGCGGGGGTGGGGCCGGGAATGGCGAACCCACGCGTTCCTCGTGCGGACGGGGTGGTGCGGCCAAGGGGGAAGGGAGGAGCTGGGGTGGCCAACCTCGCCGCCGTACGCGCGGAAAGGGGCGGGGCCGGGGCTGGCGTAGAGAGGTGGGGCGGTCTGCCTTCGCACGCCCCCTGTCCCGCGCGAACGGGGCTGCATGGACAAGAGGGAAGGGGCGGGGTTCGACGCGGAGTGCCCCCGTGCACCCCCCTTCTACGCGAATGGGGAAGGGAGGGGGTCGCGTGCCCTCGCGTGCCGCTTCTCTGCGCGTACAGGGTGGCGCGGCCAAGTGGGAAGGGGAGGGGCCGGGGGCAACGTGCTCTCGTGCGCCCGCTTCCGCACGAATGGGGTGCCGCGGACAGGGGGAAAGGGGGGCGGCGGCGGCATCCCCTCGTGCGCCACCCTTCCGTGCAAACGTGGCGGCGCGGACGGGGGAGAAGGGAGGGCCCGGGAGGTTGAGGGGCGGCGGGCATTGTGTGCCCCTTATCTGCGTGCGAAGGGGGCGGCGGTCAATGCGGGGGAAGGAGTGAGTGGGCGACTTACCCTCGTGCGCCTCTCTCTGCGTGCGATGCAGGGGAAAGTGGCGTCGGCCTGCCCCTCTTGTTTGACGCGAATGAGGTAGGCGAAGGGGGTGGGAGGAGAGGAGGTTGGCGTCCACAGTCTGTGGCGGAAGCAAAACGTGCCTGCCACGTACGCATACGTGGCAGGCACGTTTTGCCCGCCACAGGGTCCCGTGTGCACACTCTGGCGCGCCACCCCAACTTTCCCCCCATTCCTCCCCACCGTCCTATTGCGTGCCACCCGATTCGTGCAGAATCGGGTGTGCAAAGAGCATAGGACGTCCCCTCCCTTCTCCTCCCTCCCTTCCCCGTCGCCCTCTCATCTCCGCCGCCCGCCCCGTTTACGTCGAAAGAGGACGCAAGAGGACAGGCCGACGTCTCTCCCCATCCCTTACAACATGCGCCGCCCCGTTCGTGCGCAGACAGGGGTGTACTAGGGTAAGTCGCCCCCCCTCTTCCCCTTCCCCCGCATTGACCGCCGTCCCATTCGCGTGGAAGGGTGGTGTTGCGATCGGACTCATCGGTACGGACTGCGGACTCGTGGGGTTCTGACTACCCTAGTATTAGTCAGGGACAGTCGTCTCAGTCAGCCTTAGGGCTGTTATCACATGTATATCGCATCGGACTGTGACTCGTCCTAGGATAGTTGTAGTAGGGTTCGAGCTACTATCGCTATAGGGTACCTCACGTTCAGGAGGAGCTTCAAAGCTCCTCGTCAATTGTATAAAGGACTAGTAGTACGAAGACCGAGCCTCCAGCTTGGTCTTCTTGAATCATCAGTCCAATTCTCGTCTCATCTCTCCTTGTCTGTCTCCTTCTCTCTCTCTGCCTGCTAGTGCGTCTGGCTCTTGTAGAGCAGATCGCCCGACGACGCATACGCCTGGTGGACTTCGCCCCAGTGCTGACACTGATCACGTTCCTACTCAGGACGTGTATCCATATTCGCTAAGTCGTCCCTCGCACGTTGAGCCACTCTGTCATCGCTCAAGTCGAGCATCGTTAGGACGAGCCTAACGCAACATTAAGACCAAGCTACACCCTACAAGAACGACACAGTGGCGCCCACAACCGGCGATCGGTGGGGCTGGAACCAAGTCCAATCATATATCATCCCCAGTAGAGGAGAACGGAACGTCCCCACGCGCTATCTGAAAGCTGCCAGGTGGAGGACGCACAGAGGAGAGACCGGATATTTCGTCGACTTCCCCAATCGGCCAAGTCGCTACTACCCAGTTGAGTTCAGCTTCGAGCATACTTGCTGGTGCATACTTGCCACAAACGACGCAGGGATACGAACAGTAGTCCGACCAACAACGCACGAATATCGGTGCGACATCCTAGAGAGCGAAGTAGTCCCCCTAGCAAGGGTAGGACCTATCGACGGCGCAACCATCACAAGCACCACAGAAGAAGGAGACTCTGAGTCAGAACAAAGCGACGAAGAGTCCGAGGAAGACCACCTCTCGCAAGTAAACGCAGAGGAACAGGAAGAACTCGCTAACCTAGCAAACCGAGCTGCAGGGATTACGCTCGACGAAGCACCACAAGCTGAGCACATAGTGATTCACCCACCAGACGAGATGACAACCACGCAGTTAGAACCAACGTACGCGCTACAGGTAGACCCCATACAACAACCACACGACGGAGTCCCCGAAGACCTACTCCCTATCCACCCAGACACAGGGCATCGGATGACTGCAGACGACGCAGCTCTGATGAGAGCCATCGGACCCGATGAACCAGACCCCCCCGAAGGAGGAGGGCCACCCGGAAGAGGTCCAGGAAGAGGCTACCCGCAAGGAGGAGGAGGTGGAGGACACGGAGGTGGAGGAGGACCACCTGGAGGAGGCGGATTCCCGGGGGTAGGTCCCATCGGCAACCAGCCTCGGTCTTCAGACAGGCTCCAAGGTAACACACCCATGGTCTTCAACGGCGATCGCACCAAGGCCCTGCAGTTCAGGGCGCAGTGGAACCTCTACCAAGGGGTTAACAGCACAAGCGACATCATGCGCAACTACTACCGCCGATCACTCCTCTTCCTCGGCTACATCCAGGGAGACCTAGTCAACGAGTGGGTAATGTACATGACCGACTGGCTAATGCGCCAGACGGAAGCCGGATTTCCCGAGCACACTCGACGCCTCTGGGAAGAAACCCTTCGCGCCTTCACCAGGAGGTTCTCAAACACCATGGAGAAGGAGCAAGCGCAGGCAGAACTACGCAAAGGGGTCCACATGAAGGACGGAGATATTGACAGCTATGTAGCCACCTTTGAACGCCTCGCTCGACAAGCTGACTACAACCTCGACGCCCCTCAAACGATAGATCTATTACGGCAGGACTGCCAAAGGGGCTGTTCACCAAAGTCTACGAACAATACGAACCAACTACGTTCGAGGCATGGAAACAAGCGGCGATGAAGAAACAGCAGCAGTATCTGCACCTACAGGCACGTCTCAATTCGATAAAACCATCCGTCCCAAAGACTACTTCGCGTCCCAGTGCCTGGGGACCCCCACAGAGCGGATGGGCACCAAGGAACCTGCCCCACCAGCAAAACCCCAACGCCATGGACACCTCGGCGGATCGGACAAGGGCACGAGGAACAGAAACCGAAGGCACTCAGGGAAGACTCGCCGGAGCCGAATTCATACTCGGCAACCAACAGCGACCACCCTATCCGCCCAGAGGAGGGCCCAGAACGCGAGGCAGAGGAAGGGGGCTACCCCGAGACGCAAGGGAAGTCATCTGTTATACCTGCAACCAGAAAGGACATTTCAGTCGCTACTGCCCGCAGAATCGAGACGCCGCATCAAGCAGCAACAATCGACGGTCGGAGACAGACTACTATGCACAGGAACCAAGGGTTGAAGCGCACGCAATCACAACCCCGCAACAGCAAGCGCAGGAATGGCTCCAGGGAGTGGCTGGTAGGGATTGTAACGGGTAAACCCCCGGGTTTTTTGTATTTGGGTTATAGCCCTGAGTTTTCTGATTCTTTTAAGCCTAAGATGACCCAAATCGGTAAAGAAATGGCTCTTCTATGGTCTTATCAATTTTGGTGGCAAGAGATCAAAAACTGATGTCTTAGGAGGCACTGAACCACCAAAAATCCTCAGGGGTAGGGGTCGTGGGTTTTTGGTGACTCAGTGCCTCCAAGGCATCAGTTTTTGATCTCTTGCCACCAAAATTGATAAGACCATAGAAGAGCCATTTCTTCACCGATTTGGGTCATCTTAGGCTTAAAAGAATCAGAAAACTCAGGGCTATAACCCAAATACAAAAACCCGGGGGTTTACCCGTTACAATCCCTAGTGGCTGGAGCCTCGGACGAAGTAAAGGACCTGGTCCTCCAAGATTTATGGGGGAAAGAGGGTTTTCAAAACGCCTGAACCCATCGGCCTGGGTGAGGGCGCTCTGTTGTAATTCTGTAATCATCACACGCTTTCGATCGTTAAGAATTCCAGTTTCCGTTCGAACGAGTTACAACATGGCCGAAGTAAAAGCACTGGTAGACTCCGGAGCCACAGACAGCTTCATTAAACCCGCGTTTGCCAAGCGAATGGGGATCGGCCTCCAGGAATTGGAGACCCCCAAAAAGATATGGAACATCGATAACTCAGAAAATAAAGCAGGGCTAATCACACACTGCGTAGACCTCGACGTCCAGACCAAAGGAACCCACAAAATAATGCGGTTTCTGCTCACCGACACAGGGAATGAGGATATCGTCCTCGGCTACCCTGGCTAGCCGCCTATGAACCGCAGATTAGCTGGCAACACGCAGTCATCAAAGAGGACGCATATCCTGTGGTCCTCCGTACCACGCACCCCACAAGCAGAGGGGTAACCATCGCGTTCGCCCCTACCGAAGCATTCAGCGACGACGAAAAGCGTCACGCGATACAAGAGCTCTACAGCGAATGGGAAACAGTCAAGGCGCGTTCCATCACCACAGACCTGGCTATCGAGGCACAGCAGTTCACCCGCACCACCGAAATACCAAAAGAATACGAAGACTACAAAGAGGTGTTCAGCGAAGAGGAATCCCGCCAATTCCCACCTTCGCGACCCTGGGACCACGCCATCGAATTCAAGAAAGACGCACCAGACGCCATCGATTGCAAGATCTACCCCATGTCGCGTGACGAAGATACAGCCCTCCAGGTATTCCTGGACGAGCAACTGGCGAAGGGGTACATCCGACCATCAAAGTCCCCCTACGCCTCGCCCTTCTTCTTTGTCAAGAAAAAGGATGGAAGCTCCGACCCGTCCAGGACTACCGGAGGATTAACTCGTTCACTGTGCGTAACCAATACCCCCCTCCCGCTCATCCAAGAACTCATCACGGACCTGGGAAACGCGGACATCTACACCAAACTCGACGTCCGCGCGGGGTATAACAACGTCCGCATCAAACCTGGCGATGAGGGAAAGGCCGCGTTCAAAACTCGCCGCGGGTTCTTTGAACCACTGGTCATGTACTTCGGCCTCACTACTCACCGGCCACCTTCCAAGAAATGATGGACTACCTCTGCGCCCCCCGTCATTCTGAAGCATGAGCCGCTGGGTACCACCATTCGAGTATACATGGACGACATTGGCATCGCCTCACGCAGTGGCATGACGGGCCACATCGCAGCGGTACGTGACATACTCCAGATCGCAAGGGCCAACCACCTGTTCTTCAAACCAGAAAAATGCGTCTTTGGCGCCCCGTCGATCGATTACCTGGGGTAATCCTTGAGAAGGGGGTGACTCGCATGGACCCGGTCAAAGTCGCAGGCATCCGCAACTGGCCGACGCCTACCACGGTCAAACAGGTCCGATCTTTTCTCGGCTTCTGCAACTTCTACCGCCTCTTCATCAAAGGGTTGCCACACATGCACGCCCACTAAACAGATTAACGAGGAAAGATACGGAGTGGCAGTGGGGACAAGCAGAGGCGGACGCCTTCGAGAAGCTCAAGACACTGGTCACAGCGAACCACTGGCACACCCGGATCAAGACGAACCATTCGAGCTGGAGGTTGACGCATCAGGCTTCGCAGTAGCGCTGTACTCCT